>CAAKHD010006856.1:74486-121070 GCA_901007705.1 Fistularia tabacaria | reverse complement strand
TTTACAGGATGGATCTTGCCCTTGACGGTCAGTGTTCTGTAGTCCTTGATAGGTAGTAGCTTCACCTGGGCCCCTGTATCGAGCTTGAATGGTATTATTGTCTCATTTACTTCGATCGGCACAATCCATTCAGCTTTTTTTGTACCACAAGTCTGTACATTGTCCACTACAAACTCCTCCTCATCTTCTTCATTGACGTCGCTTTGCAGCATTTAGAGAAGTGATTAATTTTCAGCAGTTGCTACACAACTTGCCATAGGCTGGACATGACTTGGGTTTATGACTGCTACAACATCTACCCCACTTGAACTCAGATGATTTCTCTCTTGTATCATTTTGTTTGGTAGGTGGCTTTCTTTTCTGTTCTTTTTTTTTTTTTACTACAAGCACTGAGGTTTCCTCTCTGCGCAGCTCCTTGGCCTGTGCACGGGTTGTTTCTGCTGCTCTACACATGGCGACACATTTCTCCAGCATCAGTCTTACCTCACGGAGCAGTCTTTCTCTGAGTGCATTGTCGTGAGATCCGCAGACTATCCTGTCAAGACCAGTGAGTCATTTAAAGTCCCAAACTCACAAGTTTTACTCAGTGTGTGAAGCTCAGCTAAATACTGATCAAAAAGTACTCCTTGTTTCTGGCCATGGGTAAATAACTTGCACCGCTCAAAAGTCACATTCTGTCGAGGCACAAAATACTCTTCAAACTTATCCATAAGTGTTGTCAACATCAGATTAGCTTCATCTAACTGAAAGCAATTATATATGTCCAGAGCATCCTCTCCAATCACGTGTAAAAAAATGAACGCTTTCAATTTTTCATCATTGCCACCTGCTCCACCAGCTGCTAAATAGATATTGAATCTTTGTTTACAAAGTTTCCAATTATCTGCAAGGTTACCAGCCAGTTGCATGTACGATGGTGGATTGAATTTATCCATGACAAAAGGTCTGGCTGCAGGGATTTCTCCAACTTGAATCTCTTCTGATTCGTTATTTTCGGGAACTATATCAGCATCTACTTGTGGTGTATGTTCCTCTTCCTCCCTAACAACGCGATCGTCGTCATTATCAGCTATGTCATCTAAGCCGTCTAACCGTTGCTCACTCCGCTTTCATATGTGGATCTCGTCGCAAAACGCAGATTTTCTTTCCTTCTGACTTCTTTTCCCAACGACCACTTCTGACACCATGTTATGTGTGTTCCATTACAGATGAGCAGTAGAGGCATGTTGAATAAACTTATACTTTATTAACATCCAGTTGCTACGGCAGGTAAACAATCCCCCAGCCCTGACTCCGCCAGTCTGTTATTCTAACATGCCGCGCGTGCTAAACCTGCAAGGGATCATGGGAGCTAGACTTCCCATGTTACTAACACGTAACATCACAGTCATCATGTGTAAAATGGCGTCATCGGAAGTAGAGAAACTGCAGCTGGAGTAATACAACCACTGTGCTCATTATCAAGGGATAAACTTGTAGGTTTCTGTTACTCGTTGGACATTGCTGGTCCAGAATTTGAGTGTTTGAGTGATAAGAGAAGAACATGAGCCATCTCACTAATCAGTAACCACTTGGAGAGAGAGAAAATTAAAGGATTGGAGGACCAAGTTATGCTGATCTCCTCTGTTTGATGGATAGAATAAAGGAGCTTCAGCTTACAAGAGGTCCATCCCCAGAGACCCCTGGCCAAGTTAACACATCCCAGGACCAAAGTGGAGGGGCAAGAAAGAACAATAACTAGAACCAGCAAAGTGAAGTAAATGAGAACCGTGTGGGGAAAATAAAATTAGCCAAGGAGATTGAGGCACTGCAGTTTAATCTGTCATTGATGCAGAAACAAAATAAGTAGGAAACACCTGTCTATAGAGCACCTGCAACAAACAATGGAATGTCAGCCACACACCACTTTCTCTCAAGTGCTGGCACCATGGCAGAGAGATTTTACAATATCCAAATTGGTGAGCCTAGGCAGAAGGAGCACCTTAACTTGCCAAGCCGAGCATGCCAGACAGAGCAGGGGCTGACCAAGGGCTATTCAGAGATGGAGATAGTGGATGTGATAATGTAGGAGCTATTGCTCCTGGTATGCAGTTCCATTGCTACCTCCAAGGAAAAACTAGAGAACACAACACAGAGGCATTCTGAGGTGCCACTTTGAGGAAAAAATGGAACACAGTTGTACAGACAATTAAGTTCTGAAGTTAAAGCCGCCAAAGAGACCCCACAAAATTTTTGTCATACATGCTTAGGTTCCTCGCAAGGTTCGAGCCGAGAAACAACACTCATCCACAGAAGACCCCACCTTCGCCCCACAACCAAACCCTGTGCCTGTCTGCGGCCAGCATGAGGAGAACACTCTCCACCATCAACATCCGAACGGCGGCAGGCTCAGACAACATCCCTGGTCGGATGCTGAGGAACTTAAGGACGTCTTCACGGACATCTTTAACACTTCCCTGAGGCTGTTCCATCATGCTTCCAAATCCACTGTCATCATACCTGTACCAAAGAAACCTGCCCCATCCAGTTACAATGACTATCGCCCCAGAGCACTGGCTCCTATCATCATGAAGTGCCTTGAAGGACTCGTCATGGCACATACCAAATCCATCTTCCTCTATACCCTACTCCTACTGATTTGCATACTGGGCCAAATGCTCCACAGAGGATGGAATCAGCTCAGCTCTCCACCCAGCCCTCACCCACCTAGACACCAAAATACTCCTCTGTGAGGATGCTGTTCCTGGACTTCAGCTCAGCGTTCAACACCATCAACTTGCAACCACTAATAACCAAACAGCTGGAGCTCAACACCTCCCTCTGACACTGGCTGGTGTGAGAGGCCACAAGCAGTACGAGTTGGCAATGACACCTCGAGCAGCATCACATTCAGCACAGATGCCCCATACTCAGCGCCGCTAATAGGTCGTTCATTACGACTTTTGGTTCGCAGTTGGTGTCTGTTTGTTTCAGCAGCCGCCGTTTCGAATGGGACTTGTGATCGCTTCCATCACAGCCCCCATCATCGGCATGGATTTCCTGTGCACCAACAGCCAGCTCGTGGACGTTTCAAACCGCTTAATTGATGCTGTGTCTTTCGCCACCTATCCGTGCAAGACAGCGGAGGTTGGGCTGCAAGCCCACACTAAATTTTTGTTGTCGGGGGACGTGTATCAAAGTTTGCTGGCAAAATTCCCGTCCATAACAACGCCACCGTTTTCGACCGCGTCTATGAGGCTGCATCCCCACGGTGGGACCATCAGTTTTCTCGCGGGCGTGCTGGCTAGACGCAGCCAAGTTAGCAATCGCCAAGGAGCAGTTTGGCTCGAAGGTGGACCTGGTGCGTGGTTATCACCAGGTGCCGGTGCGCAGAGGACGTGCCTAAGACCGCAGTGGTCACCCTGTTCGGGTTTTGAGTTCCTGCGCATGCCTTTCGACTTGAAGGGTGCTGCTCAGACCTTTCAAAGACTTATGGACTCAGTGATGACTGACCTCACCTTTGTGTTTGTGTACCTGGACGATATCCTGGTGGCCAGCCCGTCAGCTGACAAACACCTGGAGTACCTGACACAGGTTTTCAGTCGTCTGGATGACCATGGCCTTATCGTCAACCCAGCTAAATGTCAGTCTGGACCGTCGGTGATTGACTT
Organism: Fistularia tabacaria; assembly: GCA_901007705.1. NCBI lineage: Eukaryota > Metazoa > Chordata > Actinopteri > Syngnathiformes > Fistulariidae > Fistularia > Fistularia tabacaria. Next base: position 117,420 of record CAAKHD010006856.1, on the reverse strand, counting down.
CCTGGACCATCGCATTTCACCATAAAATGCAGTTCCGTTGCCTGCAAAGGTTCAAGTGTGACGGACACGAAAGGATGTGGCCTCTCACCCAGGGACTGACGGCTAGGGGGGCGTGGTTACGAAGTGTTTATGTACTTATGTTCCCTAATGTTAGGGAGAGAGAGATAAATTATTATGTTGGTGTGTCTATCATTAAAGTTTGAACTCCTCCTCAACTCCGTCATCATATTTCCTCCTCGACACGCCACACAAGCAGTGACCGCCTTTCCCCGCCCAGCTTCGGTCAGGGCACTGCAGGAGTTCTTGGGCATGGTCAATTTCTACAACCGTTTCCTCCCTCACGCTGCCCATCTCCTTCAGCCGCTTTATGGGGCTCTGCCATCCAAGCGGGGAAGCGACATGGTCGACTGGACTTTAGAGCAGGTTTGGGCTTTAGACGGTGTTAAGCGCGCCCTGGCTGATGCAGCTCTTCTGGCCCATCCAGCTCTCGAGGTGCCCATAGCATTGACAACTGATGCGTCTGATGCCGCTGTGAGGGCTGTGGTTGAACAGCGGGTGGCGAACGCATGGAAACCCCTTGCATTCTTTAGCCGCAAGCTGAAGGACAATGAGCAAAAGAATAGCGGGGCTGCCAACCAGCCCGGTGACCCAGACATTCTCGCCCTGAAGTCGGCGCACATAGGCCTCAAGCTGGAGGAGGTAGTGGTACAGGAAGGCAGCCCTGCTCTCCTGTGTGATGTCTCTATCGGACGGCCCCGCCCGGTGGTTCCGGTGGCCTGGCGTCGGCGAATGTTCAACTCAGTACATTCCCTCTCACATCCGGGTTCGTTCGAGTGTCGGTGAAACTAGTTGGGGCTAAGTTTGTCTGGCCTGGCATGCGTAAGGACGTCAAGGAATGGGCAGCTGTGTGTGTGCCATGCCAGCGTGCTAAGGTTCACTGGCATTGTAGGGCTGCCCTCAAGCTGTTTCCGATTCCGGCCAGGCGGTTTGACCATGTGCATGTTGACTTGGTAGGCCCTCTGCCACCTTCGCAAGGGTTTACACATCTGTTCACCATGGTCGATCGGACCACCAGGTGGCCGGAGGTCGTGCCGTTATCCTCCAAGGCGACCTCAAACATGTCTAAGGGCATTTCTCTCTGCCTTGGACACCTGTTTCGGCACTCCGTCCAACATCACTTCAGACATGGGTTTGTGTCCGCTCTTTGTTCGGCGCTGGCTGGGTCACTGGGAGCTACGGTACGCCTTACAATGGCGTACCACCCTCAGGCCAACAGAGCTCACCTCTTCAACCCCCGTATGATGGGCCGTTCTGGGTGCTCGAGGCAGGCGCTAAGAGTTTTGTGCTGGACATGGGCGGGCGTAGAGAGTGAGTGTTGGTCGATCTGCTGAAGCCAGTGTACAGGGTGGCGGGTGAAGTTCTTCCAGCGCAGGTTCTCCACCAGGGTAGCCCTCTGTCCAGAACCCCAACAGCACCTTCACAGGTCCAGCATTCAGGGCCCCCAGCCATTCTGACTGGGCATCACCACAGCCATTATGGCAGGCTGATAAGGCCTCTAGTGAGGCACTCGTTGGGTTTCAGTGTCCCTTCTGGGTGTTCGGGGGGGCTGTGTGGTGGACATGGAAGGGCGTGGCCTCTCACCCCACGGGACTAGGGGCTGGGGGCGTGGCTTAGGCCTGTGCTGATAAATGTGCGCCCCAGAAGTGTTCGTTGTTGGTTAGCAGGATGGTGGTGCTTGATGATAAACTCAATCTTTGTATTCAAGACTCCGAGGCTTCGCCATCGATTATTCTTCGCCGAGCACCACAATTGTTATGTCCAAGGTAAAGTGACTCGGGCGCCTTTGGATTCTATGTCTTCCATGTGCCCAAACATTCCTCAGTAAAAGTAAAATGCTGCATGCAGGCCTCAACATTTCAAGAGTTTACGCAACCCTTCCATTTGGCCTGGATGTGAATCCACAGTGGGTAGAGGGGTTGCAGTTTTCCGACATCCTTGTTAATTTGAGAAGAGTAAAACCATTCATTGTTGACATACAGACTCCAACAGACCATGATATTGTGTTCGGAGGAAGAACAGTTATAGCGACAGTACAACCAATCCAAGCTGTTTATCCTGCTTCAGCCTTAGTACAGCTTCGCCCTGCCTCATCAGCTCCAGTGAGTCATGGAGCAAGATAAAGCATCCAGTGGAGATGGGGACCCTCCTGTCAACCTAAGTCATCTCCCTGAGTCTGTGTGTGTATGTATGTATGTATATATATATATATATATATATATATATATATATATATATATAGCACATTTAATGGACAGCAGAGACAACAATCCTCAAACAGCATTCAACCACACTTTGCAAGTATAACTGTTACAAAACACAGAATGTAATTTGTATGCAGAGAATAGATAGTGATCGACCGATTTACAAGGTTTGATTTTTTGGTCAAAGTACTACTACTACTAGAAACATTACTTTGATACTGCTACCCGTCATAAGTTCGTTCTTTGCGCGAGATGTCGGGGCAACATTTGTTTTGAGGAGTATATGTGGTGGATCTATAATAATAAATGTATGATAGTTGTGGTATTTTTTTCAGTTAAATTACATTCTAAATATAAATAGAATGTTGATTGTATTGCATTGATTGTATTTTGTTAAATTTCAAGCGTTATTTTTTTGAGTTGAGTATGATTAAGAATCGATGTTTCACGGATCGACTGGTTTTCCTTTCTGTGCCTCGCCTGTCAGGAAGTGCTTAAGCGCTTTGTTTACGCTTGACGCGGAGAGTGAACCACGGGAAAAAGAACCTGCATTGAACTGAATGTGTGTTTAATTGAGATATTCGCACGTGTCCCGCACGTTAGCTAGAACCAACCGTCAGCGCTAGGGTCATTCTTGGTAGCGGCCATTCCAGCAGTGTTTAGTCAATGGGTGTGTACATGGGGCAACTAGATAGAATAGTAATGCTAATGACATTGACTATGACAATGACATCTTAAATGTGCTTAGGCATCTGGTTAGTGTTACAATTGTTATAATGTAAATGAGGTTAAGTTACTGAGTGATGTATGTATTTTATGCATATGATGCTTCTGTTCATTACATGGCAAACTTGAAGAAAGTAACATTGTGTCTGTGTTAATCTACTTTCACTTCCAATTTTACAGGGGCGTAACAGATATACATCTATTTTTTTTTTTTTTTTTAAACACAAATTCAGCCAATACCTTTGTCAAAAGAGTTATGTTGAAGGCATCTAATGGGGAAAAAAAATGAAATCAAAGATGAAGGGCCACTGAAGGGTTTGTTAGCTCAGAGCTTTTTATTTGCCAGTGAAAAGTAGTAGTATGGTGGAAGCTGTCATGATAGTAGTCTTGGATCCAGGGATCCACTACATTTTCTGTTTTAACCTTTATCAGGGGTAGAACCATCAATAAGAATGAACTATTTGCTTCATAATTAGTTCCTCATTTAAGGTGTTTGTTGAACTGCAATGTTCGAGAGAGAAACATCCAATTACCTCTTTAAGGAAAACTGAGATGTGAAAACTCTAAAAAAATACAAAAATAAATAAATAAAAATCTAGGTAAAGCTATTTGGAATGATTAGTTCACAAGATTTTTTGCAATGATGCAAAATAATAAATGCAAAGTAATGCAGTATAAATGCATGAAATCAAAAATTGATCATACATGCCATGGTTTCAAGGTTCACAAATATAAAATTGTACAGTCTGCCACTTTTAAAACCAGGAAAAAATGGATTCACACGCCAACAAAAGTTGAAAAAAAATGTTTTCCTAGATTTACCTAAAATTTTGAGATGGACGTTTTCTAATTTTTTATTATTATTAAGTTCCCTCTGTCAGCTGAAGGGCAGTGATAAACAGTCGATGAAATGCCATGAGCAGACCTACAAAGCGAGAAGAATTTTAATAAAGGGAATCTATCTGCCTGCATTAATTTTCATTGACTTTAATTCTTTAGATAGGCATGATTTTGAGTCATGATAGCCATCATCTTTGTTTTTTTTGCTTTCATATATCAATTGGGGAATATAAAAATCCAGATCCTATGATTGCCAATGTCAACCACAAAAGGGGAACACAGATAATAGAAGCTAAATTAATACACTGCAAATAATAAGAGTGGTTGTTAACTAAAATCAAATTCTTTGCTATTCTATACCACAGGGCATCTATGAAAAAAATAAAATCACTCAAAATACATGGAAATGACTGGTTGCTATTGGACATGCAATAAGGGGTTGAGGGAAAAGAAGAAAATCTTCCATATATTTCCTCACCTGCAAATCCTGCTTCCTCCTTTGTATTTTTCAGAACCTCTTCTTTAATCTCCCATATGTCAATCATCTTAGTGTGTATTCCTATTTATTTCCATCCTTTCTAGACCCTGGCTTTCACACCAACCCTTAAGTGACATTCACTTATTCACATTCAGTTTCCCAGCACACATTTCCAGTGGTAAACTTTAAAAAGTAAATTATTTTGTGTTGAGTCTTTTTTTTTTTGTCCAAATACAGGTAACTTGATCAAACAGTGAAACACATGCCATGACTTCAATCAAACACTCTGAATCAGGCTCTAAAATCTGACACCTGGTGTTGATTACCTGCTGTTTGCCCAAAGCTCATTTTCATCCTGTGTCAATTTAAATTAGAAACCAAAAGACTGAGGCAACAAATACATGATATTTTTCAGACTGATCTGGATCTTGAAGAGAGCTCTTACAAAACCTGTCCTTAATTTTTGAAAGTTTCAAGATGAAATTGGATTGTATCATACTACATAACCTCAAAAATTACATATACATATACATACTTCTCTCCGTCGAGAAGCCCAACAGGTCTGTTTGATCTTCCACACCACTGCTGCCACCAGGAGTAGCGACAAAAAGCAACTGAAAAAACCAAGAAAGAAAGCAGTTAAGTATGAATGGACAATACAGCAGTCATAAATGAGAACACTGATATTTTTTTTTCCATATTTAGAGAAAATCTGGCAACGCAAAAACACATTTGTTCAGCAATAGACAGAAATGCCTTAGTCACATTGTAGGTCCATCACACTTTATTCGTTGTCCCTTTGTTAATGGAACTTTGTAATCATTAACCTGCTAAAAATCTAATAACTTTATGATACAAGACACGAAAGATAGTGGATATTGGTGTGTCAAACATCTTCAGTAATGTGGTGTGCCTTGGTAGGGAAGAATAGAAAGTTAAGGAAAAAGACTGTAATAATACCTGATGCTTTATTTCTGAAAATAACTTTTTTCCATCATTAGTTTCACAGATGTGAAGATAGCTCTGACATTTATTCCAGGCAAGAATGCACATTCCAACATTGGAACCTAAATTTCAAGATATTGAATATATGTATATTTTCTCTAATACTTTCTCGTACTGTTACACAACTTTGGTCACCCCAAAAAATCTCTTAAAATAGTCAAATAAAATCTGGTGAAGAAATTTTTGACAGCCATTTCCATTAATATTGTTTCAATACATAAGACCTTCAACTGTTCTGAAAGGGGGGTCCACAAGGTCCAAAATGTCAAAATGCTGATGCTTGGTATCGCTTTAGCATACCAAGACATTTTGGACAATTCCACGCTCCAAACTTTGTTGGAACAGTTTGGAGCTGACCCCTTCCTTTTCTAATATGACTGTGCACCAGTGCAAAATGCAAGGCCCATAAAGACATGGATGACAGAGTCTGATGTGGATGAACTTGACTGCCCATTACAGAGTCCTGACCTCAACCCCACATTAAAGCGGGGACTGAGAGCCAGGCCTTATCGTCCAACATCAGTGTGTGACCTCACGAATGCGGTTCGAGAAGAATGGTCAAAAATTCCCATAAACACGCTCTTGAACCTTGTGGACAGCATTCCCAGAAGAGTTGAAGCTGTGGACCGACATCATATTGAACCCTATGGATTAGGAATGGGGTGTCACTTAAGTTCATATGCGAGTCAAGGCTGGTGAGCGAATACTTTTGGCCATATAGCGTATATACACATTGAATATTGAGTATACTTTAGTTTGTTGTGAAGGTGATAAGAGCTGTGAGGAAGATGAGGAAGGAGAAAAGGTAAGTGATAGAAACAGTCAAACATCTCATGACTGCACATACGATTTATTCAAAGACATCCACAAGCTAGTAAATCTGTCTTTTAGAGGTATTTCGATCATCTCATTCAATTTGGTGTCTGTGCGTGAACATTCACACACAAGGTGAGGTTAGGTGACAAAAGTCCTGAGCCTTCATTAAAAGTACAAGACAATCAAATACTAGATTTATTGATTTAGTAATGGCCTAAAATATCATAAGTTTTATTACTAGATCCCAGCTTGCTTCATTTAAAGAAGCTTGCGAGCACTTAGGTATAAAATATCTCCTCTTAGACGGTAAGGACAGTCACGCTTTTTTTTTTTTAACATACAGAATATTCTTAATTTTATTCTTGCCATATTAACACTAAGCAAAGTATTCCATATAAAGTTTTTCACACAGAACCCTTTCTTTTTTCAACTAGATCTGTACCTATATACACACACACACCACATGAACGTAATGTGCATGGCGCGGTTATATTCAGATGTTTTATCTGGGGTGTGGTAGGCCTATCAGATTTACGAGTAATAATACATGCCTTTACATGACAGAAAATGTCCTCTGCGGAACTTTATGCTTCACAACTGGGTTAGGAGAATTATGATGATAGCATTAATACAAATTTACTCATGATAATCCAAGTTTATCCCCCCGCTGCACAAGTTAAATTTGTCTGTATAATTGAGTCTATAAAGGGCAAATTCATTTGCGGACATAATTCTGTAAAAACACATGAGAGGCTTAAAGTTGATTTTGATATTGAATATAAAGTAATCCCTGAAGTTATGCTGCAAGTAAGACACAAATGAAGCAACCTCCTGTTTAGAGTGTTTTAGCATCTAATAAAAATGCATGATAGAATTTAGACCCTTACAGCGGTACATTTCCACTACCCAGCACAGTGATACTGAATTAATTCTGGGAAGTTAATACAACTAAATAGGAAAATGACCGACATGCTGTTTGTCTGAAAAACTTATGGTGAAAAAGTAAAATGAACAGAGAAAACAGATAGCTTCACGTCAGGCTCTTCACTCTGTCTTGTACAAGAAGGGCTAAAAACCCTGTGGGGTGACTTGACATTTTGTCATCATTAGGTTTTCCTAAAAAACTCATGCACAGGAATAACAACATGAGACTGCAGCAGGGTCTCATGCTTTTTGCTATGTTTTAAAGCTCACTGAGAACTGGAAAAGTCTAATAAAAACAATAATTAAAAATAATTGAAATAGGCAACATACTGATATGAATGAAAACCATTTAGAAATTAAGGGAGAAAATGCATAAAAGCAGTGCATTAATAATGCACTGCTTTCAATAAATAATAATATATGTCTTTCATTTAAAGCATTCCTTTAAACTGTCATTTTAGATTGTTTGTAAAGCAGATAAACACAGGTACATAGGGTCAACAGTCCAGAGCAACGGAGAGTGTGGAAAAGAGGTTAAGAAACGGGTTCAAGCAGGGTTGGAATGAGTGGAGAAAAGTTTCAGGGGTTCTATGTGATAGAAGAATTTCATCTCGAATGAAAGGAAAGGTTTACAAAAAACAGTGGTGAGACCAGCGATGCTCTATGGTTTGGAGACAGTGGCACTGAACAAAAGACAGGAGCAGAGCTGGAGGTAGCAGAAATGAAGATGTTGAGGTTCTCTTTAGGAGTGACAAGGATGGATAGGATCAGAAATGAGTCCATCAGGGGACGGCTCATGTTAGATGTTTTGGAGAGAAGGTCAGAGAAGCCAGACTGAGATGATTCGGCCATGTACAGAGGAGGGATAGGGATTATCTTGGTAGACGGATGCTGGAATGGGAGATGCCAGGCAGGAGGTCTAGAGGAAGACCAAAGAGACGACTTATGGACGTAGTGAGAGAAGATATGAAGGTAGTTGGCGTGAGAGAGGAGGATACAGAGAATTGGGTTAGATGGAGGAGGTTGATTTGCTGTGGCGACCCCTGAAAAGGGAAAAGCCAAAAGGAAAAGAAGTAAAGCAGATAAACACCAAACACTTTAGGTTTTTGTTATCCCTGTAGAAATAAAGAGAGCCTACAAAAAGTTATAGATGATTATGGTATGCATGTGACTTTCCATTTTTCAACATTTCATCCATATTTTTGAAATAAATATGTTCATACTTTAAGGATCATTCTTCTGAACAAAAGACAATTATTTTGAAGAAAATTCAACACATTTCCTCTATTTTTGTTTTTAAAAAAGAGATCTGACCAAATGATGCAAGGAGATTTCGGTCATATTTTGGATCAAATATGAGCCCTTTGTGTCTTGCCTTTCCTTCCAAGAATCCATCGGTTTTGCTACTAAACTGGAATTCGATCAGATGGAGGCAGACTATAGCTGATTGTGTGCCAGTTTTTTCGGGACAGTTATTGTGGAGTGGGCAGTGATGGGCAGGTGCCTTGGGCAATGGCTGTCTTGTATTCCAACCCTGAAATCTACACAGATAATATATTGGCTATCAGCTTTTTGGCAGAGCATGACTAACTAAATTGAACACACAAATACAGAAAATGCATTTGTTCAGGTTCAGGTTTTCCTGGCACATATGAAAAATGTTGTTACTTTACTCAAAGCACCATAAACAGGATGCGGGGAACGGCTTTAAATGTGAAAATTAACAAACATAACTAACTCAATTAAAACAGATTTGCTGCTGATAATTTATACAGATATGCCTGAAGGACTCTATTGATTAATTTTAAATACTGGAGCCACATGATCACCCACACCTAATCATACATAGACACCTTCTGTGTCAATGCACGTTTACAATCATTTAAAATTTTAGTGGAAGTTCATTTGACTCATGAAAGAAAATAAGTGCATTGAAGGCCCAATAAGTGTGTACTCCACTGTCTTGAGTAACCTGAAAGAGCCCCAGAGCTTAAGGGAGGGGAGAAGAAAATGGTGGCAGGTCAGATTCCGGATAATTCTACTTGAAAACCAAACACTTAAAAGAGCTAAAACAAATCAGATTGTGTATTTTTGTCATGAATATTTCACCTACCTGAAAAATGTCACAAAGAACTGCACAAGGTCCATTATGCTGTTATGTTGAGAAAAGGCAATCTAATGGTAAAAAAGAGAAATTAGTTGTAACTTAATTTAATTTACTTCTTATTGGGCAAATATCAAGATGGTAAATCAGTCCTCGGAACAAAGTGAAAATAGTATAGGAACATGTTTAGGTATCACATATTTATATAGGTTAAATTAAAATACATCAATACATAAATATATACATAAAAACTGCACATACTATAGATTAGCATATATGAATATCATGTGGAAGTGATGTCACACAGTCAGTCTTTTTAAATCAACCACTGCTAATATATGATTTGACAACTTACAGACATCACTGTCCTGCAGACAACAATAAATATGTGTCACAAATCCAGATGTCCTCAAAATGATAGGAAAAGCCTCTGAATAAATTCGAATTCAATCACCTCCTTGATATTTCTTTTTAAAAGAAAAAATTCTGAACATTTTCATAAATCGACAACTGAATCATAGGCAGTTACACCAGAAAAAATAAGAAATTACAAGTTAGATTTTTGAAAAATCTACCTAAAAATCAGCAGGACATAATCCAGAAAATATAATGAGATCAACAAGATTTTCCAAACAGGATTAGTCGCCACTAGGGTGTTCTGTTCATAAATTTATTGTGCAGTACAGTATTTTTTTTTTTCAGATACTAAACATGCCCTGGGTTGCATCTGTAGAAAGAGTATGAAGGTAGGCTGAAAAATAGCAAAGGGTTGTGATGCTGAAGCTTATGCTATCAGAGTTTCTGTCTGTGAAAAATGTTTTGGCCCATTAGAATTATTCTAATGACTATTCTGATGTAGGATGAACCTTTGAAATGGCATTACAAGTTGGATTGAATTTGAGCAAATACATTAATCTCTGCAGCTTCATATAGCAAAATATTACCACTATGATCTTAAAAATAACTATTTTTATTTTGCACCATTGGCTTTATGCTGAATATAGTAATTCATTATTAGCTTGGTAAAAATGGTTTCAGCATATCCAAATTGTCCAGTAAAGTGAGTTACACCTGACAGGCTTAATTTGTACACATACGAAAGCAAAGCTTTAATTTAGCCAATTTGTCCGATTTTTTTCCCTCCCAAAGCTATCTACCTGGCTAAAGTGTGCCACAAATGCAAATATACCCAATAAAATGTTAACAACTTCCAAGAATGACTTCTTTCTCTGTCTCTATTTTCTTTTCTAAATGATTCTGAATCATGTTTCAGTGTAATGTGTTGATGTAAAATGAACTAAACTCTGACTCCTTTGGGGGTTTCTGGCAAGTTACTAAAATGTTATCATTTTCTCATGGACCAACATTTCACTGCATCTCCTGTCTTTGGATACAAGTTAAGTTCAGTAGTCAGCATATCAAGGGGTTACTTTGGAAATAATGGCAGAGAAAAAAAATTATCACTTAAATTTTTCAATCATAAACTTGACCTTGATGCCACCAAGAAAGAGAGAAGCAGCGACAGCCAAATGTATTTACATTTTCCGGGAAACACCAGTGAGATTAGGCATATTTGGCAGTAAACCCAAACGGACCGTAAGTGATAACTGAATTCATATTTGACAAATATGATGTACATCATTTCCAAATTACTAAAAAAAAAAAATACTAAAAAAAAAAAAATACATATATATATATATATATATAGATATATATATATACACACATATACACACACACACACATACACACACATATTTATGTATTTATTTATTGTTTACTCTAAGTAATTCCAGAGGAAAATTACAGGGAAAAATATGTATGCTATACATGTTTTGAAGTCTTTTAATTAATTGTTTCATTGAAGACTTTTGAGACAAAATCTTTGGTTGGAGCCCACAAGGATTCATGTACAAGCATCACTGAGGCCAACGGTCATACTCCAATGTCTTTTTATTGACAACAACTGAACTTTTACCGACTTTGACTTTATCTTTAAGAGTCACTGATCTGAAATGAGATGGTCAGTTGTATGGCTAACTTGACTCAAAAGCAGAAATTATCAAGATGTTCTGATTCTTTTCATAAGTGAAGTACTTCTATTTAGACCAGGCACTCCTGCTTTTTCACATAACATGGGGTCAAAGCAATAAGTTTAGGGTTCATTTAATTTTAACGCATCAAGCTCAATTGATCAATGAATTCAATTGTGAGTATTCTTTCTATTCTTCTGTTAATACACTTTCAGTACATTGAACAGTCTTCTAGGTAACAATTATACTGCACAGCACTCGACCAATGGATTGTGAAAACCTTTGATTTTCACCACTTTCAACCGTCAATTTTATGTTTAACCCTTTAATACAACAGCTTAAAGGGGATTAAAATGCTTCATCACGGTTAGATCTCTGCTGTAACTGCAGCATCATAAAGGCAAAAAAGAACCAGAAACCTTATCCTGTTACAGAAGCTGTTTGCTTTAATGGCTTAGACCAGTCCACAATAAATAAGTGACTGTTGGCCAGGAAATTTAATAGAAAACTATTACTGGGCCACCTCCACAGATGGGCTGACCCCACAGATATGATTACCCCACCCCATTACCCCTTGGTTCAGTCATCTAGCATGTGAAAGGGAGGGCCAGAGGGAATATATATTCAAAATAAATAAATAAATAATAAAAAAAAAAAAAAAAATCAATATTTTGGAAGTGAACTCATTTGCAAACGGATATTATGCGCTGTCATCAGGAGTGATAATTGGATCAGATTTCTTGTCAATTCTCTTGACCTCAACAAAAAATAAAGAAACACAAAAACATAACCATTTCAGTATGTCTATTATGGCAATACTTAGGTTATGGCAACTGCTAAAGGGTCTTCGTTTCCTTTCGGCTTTTCCCTTCTGGGGTCGCCACACCGAATCAACCTTCTCCATCTTTCCCTATTCACTGTATCCTCCTCTCTCACGCCAACTAACTCTCTCACGACGTCCATAAATCTTTTGTTCAGGTGGGGTTCACCCTGGACTGGTCAACAGCTGTTCCCAGGGCCACATACTGAGACAAATAACCATTCAGGCTCTCATTCAAAAGTAAAGGCAATTTAGCAAAGCATTCATATTCTCACAAAATCAGTATTGAAGTGCTGAAGAACTAGATCCATTTAGTTTTGATGACAGATTTATCAAAATTAAATGCTATTTTACAGAAAACTATTTACATTTAACTTGACATAATGACAAAGTGGATAACAGTCTTCATCTTCTTTTCCTTTCAGCTTTTCCCTTCAGGTGTCGCCACAGTGAATAAACCTTCTCCATCTAACCCTATTCTCTGCATCCTCCTCCCTCACATCAACTAACTTTATATCCTCTCTCATTACGTCCATAAATTTTCTCTTCAGTCTTCCTCTAGACCCCCTGCCTGGCACTTCCAATTCCAGCATCAGTCTACCAATATATTCTCTACTCCTCCGCTGTACATGACCAAACCATCTCAGTCTGGCTTCTCTGACCTTCTCTCCAAAACATCTAACATGTGCTGTCCCTCTGATGGACTCATTCCTGATCCTATCCATCCTCGTCACTCCCAAAGATAACCTCAACAACCTTATCTCTGCTTATCTCCTGTCTTTTCTTCAATGCAACTGTCTCCAAACCATACAGCATTGCTGGTCTCACCACTGTCTTGAACAACTTTCCTTTCATTCTGGCTGATATTCTTCTGTCACAAAGAACCCCTGAAACTTTTCTCCACCCAATCAAACCTGCTTCAACCAGTTTCTTTACCACTTTTCCACACTCTCCATTGCCCTGGACTGTTGACCCTAAGTACTTGAAATCCTCCAAATTCTTGATCTCCACTCCCTGTAGCTTCACTGTTCCACTCAGGTTCCTCTCATTTACACACATATTTTCCGTCTTTGTGCGACTAACCTTCATTCCTCTCTTTTCCAGAGCATACCTCCACCTCTTCAGATTTTCCTAAACCTGTTCTCCTCTCTAACTACAAATCACAATGTTATCTGCAAACATCATGGTCCATAGAGATTCCTGTCTAACCTTATTTGTCAGCCTGTCCATCAGCTCTGCAAACAAGAAGGTGCTCAGAGCTGATCCCTGATGAAGTCCCACCTCCACCTTGAACTTCTCTGTTACACCTAGAGCACACCTCATCACTGTCTGACAGCTAGCCTACGTGTCCATGCACTAGTCTAACATACTTCTCTGCCACTCCAGACTTCCTCATACAATAGCAGAGTTCCTCTCTCGGTACCCTGTCATATGCTTTTTTCTAGATCCACAAAAGCGCCATGCAGCTCCTTCTTACCTTCTCTGTACTTCTCTATCAGCATTCCCAAAGCAAATATTGCATCTGTAGGCGACTGCTAAAGGGTCACTCATTATCTAACAGGCAGATTAACACGTGATTGAAACTGTTGATTTTATTTTCCCTAAAAAGTACAAAAAAAAACATGTTAATTAAAAGAATACGTTGTTCACATTACCCACATTTTTGCGTTTTGAATGTTTAGTTCAAAATTTTAAAACACTTCTCTTCAGCACTATGGATGCCAAGAGCACCCCAAAACATGCTGAAATGACTCTTACTGATAAACTGTCAAAACCATTACTTCACTTTTCTTCTTAACTAAATGTCAGATCTACATAAATATACGAGTAGAAACTGAGGAATTGATATAGTTCTCTAGTGTTAGAAAACAGATGAGCATATTAGGCAACTATATGGATACAGCAGTCTGGCATTTCAAGGTTATGTAAATGGTAGCCCCATGTAATTTCATTGGCCATTGTACTTTCTGTGAGGCCAAAGTGGCCACGTTATAACAATAACTCTAATGTTTTCCTGCAAACTAAAATTACCATACAGGAAAACAACAGGTTCCATATTCAACACATTGAAGCCTCAATCTCCTCCATTCAGAGGAACGGACAGAAAGGTTAAACAGCGGTTTGCTTTCAATTGCTGGAAACAGCTGTGTTCCTCTGCATGCTAACCATCGCTCATTAAAGCATCTATTTTCATAAAGTGCACCTGAAATCACCCTGAACAATAAAAGTAGCTACGCAAAGGCAGCTGCTCCCGCTCTCTTAATGTATGTACAACTGGGACCTAATCCTCATAAATGGGGTTCCTTTTAGATGATTGCACACATACTGTATGAAACTAAGCAATTTGTAACGTCATGACTGACTGGCAACAACATACTGGTGTTTTCTGCTTCACTGAAATCAGAACAAGGTTGCAGGAAGGGCTTTACCTGGATCTTGATGGGCCATGAGAAGTTACTGACGTAGACATAAAAGGTGATGTTGGGGTTGCTTCTGAAGGTGAACTTCTCGCAAGAGAAGCTGTCTCTGTACTCCTTAATGTTAGTTTTGGACACAATTGGCACCTCCTCACCAGAGATGGTTCCAGCTGTCAGGAAAATAGTCCATGTTTGGCATAGTCATATGGGAAAGGATGTCACCCCCCCTCATAACCTAATATGAATAGATGAACATGTTTATGAAGCCAGTACAGATGAAAATATCAGAAGGGAAACAATTTTTACATTAAATAAAATAAACATTTTCTTTGGTTGAGCTAAAAAATAATGTGCTAGCAAAGGTGGTTGTATTTAATTTAACAAATTAATTTATTCTATAGATTTAAAGGGGGGGGACAACACATAGGTGAGATAGTCATTATTTCTACAATGCAGATACAGAAATCTATATAATGTTTGGTAAGAGCACAAAGCAAGAACTGCAAAGATACTTTCAAGCAGAAGTTAAACATTTAGTTGTATATCTCACATATCACATATCACAGAAAGATATGTCAATATAGTCAATTCCACCTTATAAACTTTAGTGTTAATAGTATGCGGTTCTTCGTGGCCATCATGGTGAAATAAACAGAACTTAAAATTGAAGATACTACAAAATGAAGTCAATTATACATAATTCAAATGTCTCAGGTCAATTTGTATTCTTCCTTGTCAGTGGCCATTAAACATTGACATTCCAACCCACAGCTCTGAAACAAAAGAACTGAAAATGACAGCTTGACTGCAGCTATGTGAGCATTTTATCTTAATTGAAATCACCCTTCTCCCCCACCCAAAGGCGCTTCATGCTCTTGTCAATTGTGAAGTGGCGCCCATCCTTCTGAGACACAATATCTTTGTGGGGAAAGGGGGCCTTACTTCAAATATTATTAACAGTGCTCCAAAAGGTTAAGGTAGTAAAAGAAGTGCTCCCGGGGTTAACATGGTTTAGTAGTTGGAAAATGTCAGTGTTGTTGGGCTCCAATAAGTGGAAGATGACTTGAGAGGAAGGGGCAGCAGGAGATAAACAGTGGCAAAAGATGACTGCATTGTCCTTGGGTGTCTTTCCATGGGGGAACTATAGTATCCACTCAACACTGTTACAATACACACCAACAACAGAGGATGCATAATTATTTCTGTTATATCTGAGATAATTTTAAACCACAAATCCATCAAAACATACATTAAGAAATAGAGCCACTTTTAAAAATTACAAGCTAAATTTCTAGACTCTGATGACACTCTATGTAATGAATTTGGTTGATTTGGTTGGAAAAGGTATCAATTAATGTAAAATAACTACATACAATATCTTTATAATTATGTAAATTGATCTTCAACATTTGAAAGGCGTGCAATAAAAAAAAAATAGTGTTTCAAACTGATTTTCATAAGACTTTTAGGAATAGATGGCGCTGGAAGACAGCATCCTGTTGCAGCAGCTCAACTGTTACTGTAACACATGAATTTCCCCTTGTGAATCAATAAAGTATTATTCTTTCATAGATATAACTTTAACACAGAGAATGTTTTTCCAAAAAACAATGTGTGAATTCACAATATAAAATGTCTGGAAAGTAATTTATCGGTAGTCTGCTGACAATTTGTAAGCTTGGGAAATTAATATACTTAGTTCATTATTAAAGATTTTAAAATGGATGGGCTATTTAAATCGCAGCCTCGTGATTAAAATAAATATATTAGCAAATTGGCCGACAGCCTCTGTAGTTTGATAAAGTATCATTAAGAAATACAATTATAATCAAATTGTAGAGTAGTGCAAAAGTACCTGTTGATCCCACCGACCAGGTGATATTGAGGTTGAAATTGTTGGAAGCATTAATAGACATGTCCAGGTTCTTATTGGCCTTTAGATAAAGAACATAAACATAAAACATTCATGCAATTAGAGAAGACAATTACTTGTGATTGTTAAACAAAAACAAACAATTATCAAATTGCTGTAACATTCAAAATAACAGAAGACTAACCAAGGCAATGATATGGGATAGCTAAAATATGTTAGTCTATGACTTGAGATGTTACTGACTACAAAAAAAGTATTTCCTTATGTTTTTGTGGATTTTGCAAGTATTTCATAAGTACACAAAAACCTATCTTTCATATTTAAGATTTTTCTTAAAGAATAGCCGCTCAATGCAACTTTTAAGCATACTTCCTCCAAAAAAGGCAATGTATCTCACACTGTGGTAAGGATATGCTAGATATATGTGGCAGGAATATTAAGTAATTTCTCGAGCAATGATTATCAAGTGACAGAGAACAAACCTTGCTCTTAGACAAATTAAAATTTTACTGCACCATCTTGTATTAAAAGTATACACATTATGAAATCAGACCATGGTTCCAATTACTAGTGAAATTGGAGTGATTATTGCCATGGCCACCAGTGTTTCCAATGTGTGTTTAGAATTAATAAGTTGGTTTTTGCACTGTTATCAGACTATACACTTTTCAGAAACAGTTACCTGTTCAGGTGATGCCATAAAGTTGATTGCAGTATAATGATTATCATCTTCTTGGATGAGACTGAAGGTGAACTGGTAGTCAATCAGCAGATTATCTATTTGAAAATGTAGATCATAAAATCATAATTTCATTGAATTTATTCTTTTTAATACCAAGACAGTGTCATGTTTACAATATGGAAATCGGTAAGCAGGACAAGAGCATGTCTCGGTTCTTTAGTTCCATTCATCCCCTTATTGAGCCAAGTGTCAGGCTGTGACATTTGAAAAGGGGACAAAACCTTGGCAAATGCTCTGTTGTCTGTAGCAGTGTGAAAGAGAAATAAATCACGACCGCACCATGAAGGACACCACACCATGCAAATAAGTACCCAAATACAGGCACAAAGGCACTGCGACTCCACAGTACCAGGCATCTCCCATTTGGTTTTATGCATTATCACACCTCTGTTTTCTTTTACTCTAAATTATAGTTAGCATGTAACTATCTTTTTAAATGATCAAATGAGTAGGTGGGTGACTGAGTGTGAGTGTGTCAAGTTGAGAATTTTTACTCCTCCGTCGACTCAATTAGCTCAGTCACTCACTTTTTCTGATTCATCTGACATTTTCCCAACAAGTTATTCTGTCACTGAACAAGTGCCCCTGGTGCCAAAGTGCTAAAATGCTCCATCTGCCTAGAACGGGAGAGTGGAAGTGTAGAGAAAGAAGAAGCAAAGCGGAGACAGAGAAGCCAAGATGCGTGCGCTTTTGTGTGTGTGTGTGTGTGTGTGTGTGTGTGTGTGTGTGTGTGTGTGTGAGAGAGAGAGAGAGAGAGAGAGAGAGGGAGACCATGAGGTCTCTATAGCAAGTCACAGTCCATTGCAGAATTACTCACAATAACAGGTTCCCCTGAGTGGATTGCCAAGGTAACGGTTTTCTGAGTCACACCTGAAGTGAAGAAAACAGAAGGGGAGACCAAGATGGAGTTGAGACCAAAACGTTTGAGGGTAAAATTTTTCTTATTGGCACAAGGGTATGGCAACCACCAGCACATAGGCATCTGCATTTGGCATTTCATCAAACCGCTCTCTACTGACAAACAAGAACTAATCTGATTGCTTGTAGCAGTTAATTAGACTTAAAAAAAACAAAAACTTTTGTTTATCAAGTAACCACACTAAAATGCAACAACTCTAGGTATGACTTGAGCAAACCCTTAAGCATTTAAGAATACAGTTGGTATGCATATTACAAGTTGCACAAATTAGCATTTGGTTATGTCGGAAATATAATCCTGTAAGAAAAACACATCACCAATCAAGGTGAATTTCCAAAGATATGCAGCTAGTGAGCAGGAAATTCGAAATTCAAAATAGGCTAGACAAACTTCAGGGCTATGTTCACCTTGTTTTAATACTCATGTTTATTAACTCAGTGCTTTAAGATTCAGACTTGATAATCAGAGCCCAAGGTAAACATCCTCATAACACTCAAAGGACATGACTCATCATCTGGGAAGATCCTGGTTTAGCAACCACTGGAATCTATTTGCTGATATATAACAAGCATAAGGGAAACACAAAATCTTTAAGAAAAGTGTCAGAAAACAGGATGAGAAAAAGGAAAAACATCTTTTTAAGAGCATGTATAGTCTGTGATACTTGTCAGTCAACTCACATAACCGATACAAGACGCCTGGTTCAGTGAAGAAGATTGCGTAGTAATAAAATGTGGAAGAAAAAAATATATAAAATCAAATGAAACATGAAATAAAGGTGGGGGAAATTAAGAATGAGAAAAAAAAATAGCAAAAACAATAGCATTGGACCTTCGACTGAATATCACCATTCGATAATTGCATTGTGTGAACGCAGTTATATCCGCTGTCATCGGTACTCTGAGAGAGATGGTTGGCATTAGACACTCAATTATCACACCACAACCTAGAGTCAACTAAATTATGCTGTCTAAACAATGCGGTGTGGGGTAAGTATACATCAAACAAATATTTAATATTTTGAATATTGATCTATTTATTTAAAAAATATACAAACATTGATATTTGAATTACTGATATTTATTATTTGATATTTATTTAAATCGAAGGATCTGTGGAAGACTACTCCCAGAGATTCACATTCAAATGCACTCACTTTAACTCCATGCTTTCACAATATCATTAGACTTGATAAGTAGTAGCAGCACTTGCTGCAACCTGCGAATGATTTTCATAACACATTAGCAAATCCAGAAAGTTAAGTGCTTAAATGGAGGAGAAAGAAACACTGCTCTTTGCATGGATGTTAAACCAAGAAGGACAGGGACAGGGAAGACTGATCTTCCATCATGCAACAGAGACATAAACCAAATACTGCCTCAAGTTTTCGAACCTTACAAAGCTAGCTGGCAATTGCAGATGACAAGACACAAACACTGAAGACATATAATCATAGCGGAGAATATAATGCAACTCCTTTCTACTGTATCTTAATTTAATCTTCACCTGCACGCATGCACGCGCACGCACACACACATGTGCGCGCGCGCACACAAACACACACACGAACTTCAGGCAATATCCTTGCATTGTATCTTAATTTGATCTACACTCAACTTCAACCTTTGTCTGCACTTGTGCTCAGTGTGATTTAGCAGGCAAAATGCACACACCACAAATAAACATAAGAAATGTGATATGTCCTTCACATATGCAAACTGAAGAAATGACACACACACACACACACACACACACACACACACACACACACACACACACACACACACACACACACACACGTTACTGCTGGTTTTAGTAGCCCGAAAAGAACCTTGAATAATGTATGCATCCAAATGGGAACTATAATAAGAATATTTCCCTCAGCACTTTTGTTTGACTCATCACTCTAACATAGCATGGACCTAATCAATTGTTTTCAAAAACAATTCAGTTCGACACTGACGCATACTCAATTCATTACTGCAGCTATTATTCTGCATTGCTAATAGCATTGATGGCTGCGGTACATGCACACAAGTACAAATGTGTACACATGCTATGGAAATAACACACTATGCTTGTGCTGAGATTTTTGTTTGAAAGGGAGTGCTGCGAATGGTATGAGAGACTGTCTGACAGGGACTGGGGAGGCACTGATTACAGGTAACGAGATTGCACAAATTACATTACAAAGCAGCTAAAACAAAGTTACCCTTCCAACTTTTAATCAATATGAACAGACACTAATAGGACTGTGCTTGAAACGGTTATTACTTTCCTCAAACTATCATGTTTGACAGTGAAGTGAGAACTGCTTTTGAGATTTTCAATATTACCACATTTTAATGTTGTTTTTTTTTTTCTCAAATGAAATAGAAATCTTTGAGACTGAGGTCTCATAGTCCCCGATGGCCCCTCCTATGTTTGTTGAAACTGGCTCTGTGATTCCATAAACTTTTGTTTTGTTTTGAGTTTTGTAAATATGCCATCATGAATGATATATTGCAAACTATCAGTATGATTGACCATAGGATGTACATTGTATATTGGTATTCTTGCTCTTTCCTCACCAGCATGTTTGTCTACAATGCTATTTCAATGTTTCAAAAGGAGTAAACTGCCTTGACAACTACTATTTTATTGGACAGACAAGCTATTTTAATTTTCAAACAGGTGTTTCGGCTCGTTATTTAAACTTTACAGGTCACATAGAAAATCACAATCTCCAAAGTCCTGAAAATATTTGGTTATGTTTGACCCTCTCATGGCATTATGAAAAATATATAGCTGTGCTGAAAAATCCCAACCCCCTTACAACCCAGGGATTTTCAATCAATAGCATGTTTGAAACAGCTAACATCACTGGTCAGGAAGTGCCTTGACCATCTCTTTGGAATCACAAACAGAAACCTCACTGAGCCCTTGCATTTCAAGCCTCTAGGGGAGAGTGGACAGTGGAATTCTGAGTCAATTGTACTTATTGTGCACTCACCCTGAGAAAACAAGGCTTAAGGAGGGGTTTATTTGCAAATTTTTAATCCGCCTTTAACGCAATTAAGCCCAGTGCTTTAGCAGATATATTTGCAATAGAAATCTTACTTGATGCTGAGATAAGGTCACGTATTTGAGATTTTGTTTGCTCTGTAGAATCCAGCAGGTAAAAATAGGCTAGAAACTTTTAAGACACAATAAAATCTTGAGGCTTTGTCAGTGGATGTGTTTCATTGTCATTCAAGCTGCTTATGCAGTTGTGGACAGAACTGTTTGCTAAATTTCAAGCTGATGATTCATAATTTTTTCACACATAAATGAAAAAAAAAATGAAAAGTACCAAAAGTATCAGAAATTTTAAACAAAATTCGAATGCCATTTAATGTGATAGAGTCAAGGAGTTTAAATGGCCAGTTATGTCTAATTATCTGGCCATACAAAAAAGAAAACCTTGAAACCGATTTGAAAACAAAGAAGTTATGGATTCATTTTAGAAAGCTGCTGACCTCGAACTAAAGAGTCTATCCACCCTTTATAAAACAACCAATATCTTACATTATGATTGACCTTAGGCTAAAATTGGACCTTTGGACAGACCACAAACAACATAGTAGAGGGGAAAAAGGTAAAACCTTTACTTAAAGTAAAACTTACCATCATAATTAGTCTTAGTATTTTTTGAGTTCAAAAATAAAAAATGGCATTCAATGGGTTTGCTTCTCGGCTTTGTCGTATTGCCAAGTGGGCAAAGATGTTAACCCTCTCTTGAAATAAATACACATACTAAGACCCAAAAGCCATTAATTTCTAAATGGGAGATGATGTTTAGCTGAATTTCCAGTGGCACAGCTAATGTCCTTACAATTGCTCTCTTCTACCTTCTCCTCGAGGTGCAAATGTTGTTTTACATTTGCACCCCCTATAGGAAGTAATCTTGTGACTTTATGGTATTACATTGTCAGGATAGCACACCATGCTAAGGATGGTGCTGCAGTCCCTTCTGCCCATGCGGACATAAACCATATGGTAAATATAACAGGTAAGGAATATCATAACATTATATCCTCATCCTTATAGGTGATATTTCTCTTTCTTAATGACTGTGCAACTTTTTCCAAGTTGTCAGATTAAGTCTGACTATGAAACTTAGGATTAAATATTTTTGTTACAAGGTTTCAATTGTATTTAAATAAGTAAAATTTGTGACTAACATCTCTGAATGAATTTGTGAAAATGATAAAACTAGGGTCCATATAGGGGGAAAAGCAATCAACAAATTCTAAAATGTGAGTGAAAATGGAAGATGACAAATTTTTATCTAAGCGCACCATAATGGGAATATTTTCAAGACACATTTGAGACAAAATAAGAGCCAGAAGAATTGTGGCTTAGGATGCTCTCACTGCATTAAGGCGTTCTCCATTCTGCTTGCAACTGGGGGAAGCATAAATCTATGTGATAAGATAAGATAAGGTAAGATAATACTTTATTGATCCCCATAGGAGAAATTCCTTTGTCGCACCAGCACAACAATAAAATTACTAACTAACAATAACTATTCTATGGACTATACAAAAAAAGCTGAAGAACCCAAAGAGAGCCCACAATAGAACATGAAGAAAACATGGACTTCACACAGAAAGGCTGCATACTGTTACTGAATTCAAACTGGGATCCATCTTGCTATGAGGTGAGAATGTTTACCACGCAAAACACTATGACATCAATATGACAAAAAACACTGAATTGAGTCAGTGTTCTTTCTGGTGTAACCTTGGCAGCACTGCAAAAACAACACGGATGAGCAGACTGACGAATCTATATTGAAAAAAACCAAATCTTTACAATTATTTAAAAGTGTTTTCATTGCTCTTTCCAAAAATCCAAACACAATACAAAACAATACAGTGAATCAGCTATAACAATTGCTGGGAGTGTCTTTCTATAGTCTGACTCAAAAAAATCAAAGATCCAAGTTGATCTGATCACAGTTTACAGAGTACCACGTAAAGTATCTGTCTTTTTACAACAAGGCTCAACTGCATGAGATGACCAGCTAGTTGTTTGACTGAATGCGACGACTCATTTTGACAGATATTATTGTCAGTAAATGAATGTTCTTTTTTTAACATGGTGTCAGGCATGTTATGTTATCAAAGTACTCACAGCTGGCACTGGTCTCCTTTGATCCCTTTCGTAGTGCAGAAGCATTTTCCAGTTAACACCTGGCACACACTTGCATGACCATTGCACTTACAGGCTGGGATGGGTTAAAAAAGAGAAGGGAAAGAATATTAAGATAAAGGATGCAAAAAGAAAGCTAAAACGGACATTTGTTTGAAACTAAGCACGCAAAGTTAAACATTTGAATTCGTCAAGGTGAATTAGGTAAAGGGAAAAAAAGGGAAACAGGGCTTGATTTACCACTTAATAGATAACTATAAGGTGTATGATTTGCAGTGTTTAGACACGAGTGTAGAAGATGTTTTTCTGCATTAAAAAGACACACACAATTGTTTTCTTTTTCCTGTTTTTTTGGTTGGTGTGTTTTGTTTCTGCTTTTTTAGCCAACCTAGGCTAAACACTTCTGCTGTACTGAAAGCATAGAGATTAAACTGATATTGATCATCGTAGGATTGTAAAATAATGTATTTCCTTACATGCCTGGATGAAAGCCAAATACCTAACAGTGTAAAGAAACACATGCAGAGGACAGGGTGCAATAATGCCTGCTAAGCGTATGAGTGGAATATAAACATTGCATTACAAAAGATGTGTTAAAGCTTTATCAATGGCTCCTCCAGTGCTATTGTACCTTTTTTACATTTTCATTTGCAGGACAAAACGCATTCCCATTACTTTCAGTTCACTGGGCTTTGAAACACTGTGAAGGTGTATTACAGCAGGGTCAGTGGGCATAGTTTCCCCCCTGAGTGTCAACAAATCTTTGCACATATCCCAAGGTGGCAAATGAATATTTCAGGTGGCAGTTGAACTTTATGACAGTGCTTTAGCAATTTCCAACTCTTTGGTTTGTTACTACTAACAAATGGAAAAATATTTAATTTTGTAATGTATGTATGCATGTATGTATGTATGCCCAATACCAAAATTATTAAAACAACAACCTAAATTAAATCACCACTGAATGCTCAAGGAAGTGAGTGGATTGTTTTTTTGAGAATAGATCAATTCTAAGACTGAATCATTTTTTTAATACAACAAAGTTTATATTATAGAGAAGATCCAATGTGATGTTTGAAAGTAGAAATGCTGATTTTAAAATTAGGATTTTGTGGTCATTTTGCAAGTACATTTATTCAAATATAAGTGACTTATTCCAAACCGTGTGTCTATGAAGGTTCTCAGACATCCACGTCAAGGTAGATTTGTTGTAAATTCTTATTGTGGGTAATGGACTTGGTTTTTCTCCTTGAAGATGTTTAAACTTTCATCCGAGGGACCTCTCCAGTCCAGAAGCCCCTTTAGTCCAAAGGGGCTTCTGGATTGAAGAGAACCCTCAGATGAGGTGGTAAATGTAGTTGCAACACTAAGATTGAAAACGACTTATCAAACCGATTTCATTCTCAGCACAGCACAGTTTCGCCTGTATCAGATGAAACACTTTCATTTATGAGAAGAGATTTGAGTGATTGGCATGTGCCCGTGTTAATTTCTCTGAAAACAAAACCAATCGAAGACCCCACAACATACATTTTGCTATGGCTATTTCAATTGGGACATGTAGATCCGAGTTTACTGAATTTCATAGCAAATCTACAAAGGAAATACATTTCACTACCCTTCATGCCTCCCTCTTAGTTCTGTTCATGATACATTACTTCCTTGTTTTAAACCAAAAGGCCTGAAACGTTACAGAGAACCATTCTCCCATCCAGGACATTAATGCAGCACATTGTAGGCGTGTGAACTATTGCTTTCAACAATCCTGGCCAAGACCTGTGTGGGATGCAATGCCTTTGTTATTTTCCATACTTATTGCCATGTGATAAAGGGGTTTCAATCTTGTACAAACCCTGCCTATTGCCTTGGAGTCTTTTGAGGCATATTTGTGCTTGAATAAGACCATATTCTAAAATTAGCAATTTGAAAAACTAACATACCTTTAACTAGCAATAAGAAATGGGACTGTTCATTGTGTTTGTGAGCAAGACTGAAAAGGGAGGAGATTCTCACCAGTTTTTTTTTGTCTTTTTTTGTTTTGTTTTTTTAAAGGGGGGGGAAAAACGAGAACCCAGTATGTTGGAGGCTTTACTGATGTTTAGGCAGACCCCATTCATTAAATGAACTGAACACAAATTCCAGTTTGCCTGACACAACCGGCAAGCCAAAAGGCCTAAGCAACTGACATCTGTATGACTGATGAATCAATGTCAGAAATCACTACCTATCATTTGGACTGTGCCTTTTAAAGCTTAAAACCCTGTTTAAAAACTGACTGTTAAAAGACCTCAATTCTTAACAAATTTTTATGTAGTTAATTTATTTTTTCAAAGGGTACCCATAAAATTAACTACATAAATTGCAAACATTCTCAAAAAACAGAAAACAGTTGCTGGTTCTATTAAGTTTATAAACCCTACCTTTAGCACATCAGTGTTTCTTCAGCAATACCTATCTTTGTCTGGATTTTCCTTCATCCAAAGTCAAGGCTTTCAACAATGCTTGGTGTTTAGGGCAAAAGCCACAGAAACCTAAAAGGTTTTACCCTGAATGTCACCTGGAGTTTCCACTGTTTACCACTTCCTCTCTGGAAGTTCACAAAAATGAACCAGGGTCATTCTTGATATTTCAGTCTTTAGTGAGTTTTTTGGATTTTATTTTTTTGTGTGTGTGTTCAAGTGACCGACAGTTGTTAACTATTAAACAGAGGTAAACTGACTATATTTTCTGTATCTTTTATTTTCTTATTCAGCCTAACCATTTAAAGAAATTAGCGAACGGGGACATCAATCAAAAACATCAAATGGTCATCATTCTCCCGAATATACAACAGTGCCCTCTTTTGGATACAATACCGCATGACTGTGTGCTTCATGGAGTTATCAAAATAAAATTTCCCTTATAGTTCATTTTTGACAACATCCAGGTCAAATACAAAAAGAAATTTAAAAAAATGGATACCTGTAAAAGTTAAGACCAATATATTTTCATCATACAAGTTGATGTGAGAGAGTAAAATGGAATGGTAAAAGGAAATGGAAATGCTAAGAGCTTTAGGGTTAAACAGCAACCATTAACTGTGTCACCTAAATTACAAGTATATCCTGCAAGACCTTTGTGCATGGAATAAAAATATCATATGGTGATGTTGTACTCACCCTGGCATTTACCACCGTTGGTTGGATCTCCGTGGTAACCAGGCACGCAGGTCTGACAGTGAGGACCAGTGGTAAGGTTTCGACACTGTTCACATACACTGCCATTCACACATGTGCTATGGCCATTACACTGGCATTCTGCAGTGAAAATAAAAGAGGAGTTAAGGATAATTAAGCTAGAGTGTTGAAGGTATGAGTCCTTGCTGTGGAGAAGAATCGGGGAGAGAGAAAACTAACATGGGCTAGTCTTCAGATTCAGTATCATATTTTTAAAAAATAGGGAAAAGAAGGGTGAATTTCTTAAAATATGCTTGCTTTCCTCCAGCTGCATTCTCAGGAATCACTAATTCCTTAATTCAAATCACACAGATTTAGATTGTAAAAATCAATGTACTACATTATCCATTACTTGTTAATAGTACAATACATTTTACTTGATTTTGCAAAGCTAACATTTCAGTGTATTGGTTTTCTATGGTTTTAAAAAAAAAGTAGTCAGGATTTCTTTAATCGGCCAATAATGACTACAATCTTATATTCTATTGTGTGATTTTTTTTTAATATGACCCGCAGTTTAAAGATAGATGCAAATGTATCATTTGTAGATATCTCTCGCTTCAATGCTAATTGTGTAGGGCTTAGCCTAACTTAATGGAGGCTTAAAACCATAATAATTATGTTCATTTATAACCTCTTGACCTAAGGATGTTTTTAAATCTTGCAATACACATTAACATTCACTAAAATCTATGGCATTAAGTCACTTAATCCAAATGTTCTCAAATTACAAGTTGCAATGAGTATATTATCAATTTTCATGATGTGGTTGATAATACTATCAGTGTAAGGTTTCATGGAGTCAGCAGGGAGGGATTAGTTGCATACAGTTCCTGTAACAAGAACCTTTCATGAAGAACATCTTCTTAACATACGATGTGACAGTGGATACGGAGGATGAGCTGTTCGAGTAGTTGCACATGATCTCCCATGTCTGTATTTTTTTATTTATTTTTTTTGCATGAGCAGGAAGTGGGTTGCTTACCCGGGCAGTGAATGAAGGCCCACTCGTAGCCCTTGTCTTTAGGGCAGCTACCTGACTCCAAGCTCATGTCCTGGAACAGGCTCTGCTTCATCAGTCGCTTCATGGGTCCCCGATAGGAGCCTTCCATGCACAGACCCTTTCCTGTGCTGCTGGGATCTCCACACCAACCACACTCCGGTTGCTCCAAACACTGAGCACATGTCCGCAGACCTGAACAGTTTTGGGCTGAAGGGAAAAGCAGGAGATTTTTTTTTGCAGCTATCTATGACAGCATCCTCAAAGGTTGTCCATATATACCCCAGTTTCATTGCTAACATTTATTTAGCTTATTTATTTTCATTTTATAATCTGTTTACGCAGGTCACCTTGAAGAATAGATCAGCAATTGAAATCCAGAAAACAACAAAGCACAACGATAATACCAAACCAGCAAATGTAATGTATTGATTGTTTTTTTGGAGGATTTCAGCCATTTTCTACCACTTCAATCATACTCTAAGATTAAAAGCCTCTAATATAGTTTACTGAAACAGAGACACAATACGTTAAACTGCCAGAACAACAGATTTGAGAGCAGATAAGATAAGAATCGAGAGCTCACGATTAAACATTTGATGGAGAGGTGGACAGTTAGCTGCAGAAAGAGAGAGAAAATGCAGCAGCAAGCCAGAGCTACAGAAAGTTTGTGATTTGAAGTCAAATGAAAGGCCTTAATCTGACATGTGAAGTGGCATCCCACTCTGAACTCTGAATTGAGTGATGTTGTTTTGTCAATTGGGAAACAAACTTTCTGACCACGAAATTGCTTGACAAGTCTCACCATTCGTCATCACTTTTCTGCCAGACAAGACACTTTAAAGGAGAAAATGCCATGACTATTTTCAAGAGAAAAGCATTGAGTGATTTTACCTCAGTTTATATCAAACAAATGTCCAGCTATTCTGCTAATGGATGTGAAACCATGACAACGCAAAGGCAATCAGTACAAAGTAAGGCCATTTAAGTTTGTTTTGATGACAGAACCTAAGTGGCAGATTTCTCAGGAACACACCATTCCAAGAAACCCTTGGCCTACCAACAACACAAAAGCATTTTTGACCATAAAAAGGTATAAAATACGAAATCTTTTACATGGCTTTCCACAAATAAAACTAAACATATGAAAATAAATAAGTGGTTACATAAACTGGATTGTAATAAAGGGGGATCTGTATACCAACATAGGAATAGCTTCATCTAGTGTTTACATGTGTGGCATAATAAAAGTAATGAGTGACAAGATGAACATGTCTTTTTAAAGCTTCACTAACTGAAATGAATTTATTAATACAGATGTATTTTATCTGCTTGAATTGGAATTTCATGATGCATACATAAAATCTTCAAATACATTCCATCAAAATTTAAAAAGTTTGTATTTAATGATAAGCTATTGTGCTATTGCAGGCCCACCAGCTAATTTAACATTCATTTTGTGTCCGGTGGGTTTTTCCCCTTCTTCAAAAAAACTCTGTATAATATATCTTGGTTAAATATTGATTGAACCAAATTAAACAAAGATATATTCTTCCATTTCTTATGTAACAATCTGCATTTTTATTATTGACATTTTCAGTGAAATCCATTAAATTGGTCATCAATGTGCAAGTCAGCCCTCCTTTTATTGTGGCCAAAAAAGGAACAGGCACATGCAAACATGGGTAGTTTTTATGTCCAGAAACACATACAGAGGAATTAAATGGTTCATAGTTTGGCCAGAGGAGCACTTTGATTCAGCCCAGAAACAGTGGCCAGCATTGCCGTCCATCTCAAACCTTTAATATTTAAAACGGCTTAAAAAAACAATATTTCAGACGATGATGTCAAATATAACTGGTAACTGGACTTGGTC
Organism: Fistularia tabacaria; assembly: GCA_901007705.1. Taxonomy (NCBI): domain Eukaryota; kingdom Metazoa; phylum Chordata; class Actinopteri; order Syngnathiformes; family Fistulariidae; genus Fistularia; species Fistularia tabacaria. The sequence goes on along the minus strand of CAAKHD010006856.1, from coordinate 88,196 downwards.
ATTGCTTGAAATGTTCAATAGGCTTCTTCAGTTCTATATGTTAGGAATTTACAGTATGTAAGCAATTAGGTTGTATGGGATTGCGTTTCTACTATGTGCTTGGCTATGTAAGTGTTGTTTGGGAAAGAAAGGTAAGATGTTGTGGACTTAACTGTGTTGAAATTTGAATAGGTAATTCATTTGTGCAGAGGTTGTAAGACCGATGAGTAGATAGTGTAAAAACATGGGAGGTCCATTAGTTCACTATGGCTGTGGCCTGGATGCGAGTCACCTGGCCTCATGTTGGTTGTTGACCTCTGCGGTTGAGTTGTTGGCGCTGATGTATCTGCGGGTATGCCTGTGTCAGTCAGTCTTTGGACAGATCTCAAAGAAGTGTTTTATCTCGGTGAAAGGTCACATTGAAGGCTGCCGCCTCTGTTCATTGAAGGCCTCTCCAGTTTGACAAAGAAAGCTTCTTTGACTCCTCTCTCAACCATCCTTCTTCCCTGCCCTGAATACAAATATAACACCACCAGGGGTCTTAAAGTAGCGAAATTTAATTCCTCTGTATGTGTGAAACAAATGACATTATTGACAGTAAAGTTGACTTTGATATTGCTGTCTTCAAAGGAGCGTCCCTTGTTCTAAAAGATGTAAGTGGACCACGGAGTCCTTTCCTGAAGAGGTGGCTGTGTTGAGCAATCCATTTGTGTAGAGGTTGTTTGGTGTCACAGATGTAAAGGTCATCACAATTCTCATTGCACTTACCAGCATACACCACATTCACAACTTTGTGCCTAGGTGCTCCATCTTTGGGGATCTTTGTTAAAGAGGGTGGTTAGTGATGAAAAACAGGTACTGATTAGTGTGTGTTGATTTTTGGTAGATCCCCTGGTCCAGGTTTCTGTCCTCTAGAATATGTACTAAGCAGTCTAAGAAGGGCCATTTAATCAGTGGTTGTTTCAGATGTTGCAGTTTCCAGATGAAAGATTGGATTTATGTCTGTTTGGGTTCTCCTAGTCTGTGTATTTTACTCAAATCTAACTGACCTTTTATAATTAACAGCTCAATAAACATCAGCTGCTTCAGTTCTTCTTTGGCATGTAAGCAACAAGTCAGGAGCAGATAACAGGGCTACAACTTATCATCATTGCTATCTCACCAACGACACAGCTGAAAGCTGATAAAGAAAAGTGGCAGAAAGGACTGTCTCCATCTAAAAATCAAGAGGAAAATGCGACTTAGGAACAAGGTAAGGTGAACTTGATCTTGCATGTTCAAAATGCTGTCATAACCAAACACAGTTATTTAAATTTTTCTGAAGTACCTTGATAAAACCCAAAGTCATGTGATCATCGCTGACTTGTCTGGTTCACATTTGATGTAGAAAAGTCAGAGTGCAAAGAGGTTGAAAATGTATTGTGAACAAATTATTCAGTAAAAGGTAGAAATCGTAGTAAAAGCTGCCAACAATAGGTAAAAAGTAGCCCCACGACAGTGAAATAAACTCCCAGTCACAAACGGATGACAACCTTAGGAAAAAGAAAAAATCTGGTGTAATATAATTGAACCCCAACCAACGAAAGCATTGAAAAGACATATCCTTTGAAAGTGGAAATGGAATTAACTAAGTCTTAGAGCACAAAGAGGAGAAAAACAGGAAGGTTATTTTCTTCCTTCATGCCAATCTTCAAGCGACAAAAAATATGGACCCACTGTACAAAAAGACATCTCTGGATTACCTAACACAAACAAATATACTCCCCAAAGCTATTACAATTTTTAAATTGACAATATGATTTGGTCACAACAGAAATGTTAGTCGATGTGAACAACTTCAATCACCTATAGATGTTAAAGTGCAGTAAAATATTCTGTCCACAGTCTGAGTATTATTCACTTAGATTTAAAATGAATAAAAATCATAATTTAAGAAAACTTAATTGTGCCATTTTGTATAATCTGTTTCATGATTGTATAGAAAATAAACATATGTATGGTGACTTATGTGCATATGCATATGTATTTGCACTGTCATATGTGTGTATATCTTTCCTGATTTTTTTTTTTGTTTTGGTTTGGTTTTTTTCCCTCTAATGTTGCTGCTGCAACACCCGAATTTCCCCTATGGGGATCAATAAAGTATTATCTTATCTTATCTTATATTCACTGTGATCATTGCAAATACTTAATCTAAGAAGGACTTTCTTAACAATATGCCTTCCACAAATGACGAATAAACATGGAACGAAAATGGCCCTTTCAAATAGTATCGGTTATAAAAAAAAATGTAATTAATGTAGTAGTCTATATTTAAGTTCCAAGGTCTATCACAACCCTAGTGACTTGACATAATCTGACAGAAAAATATCTCAGGTTTTATTTCAGGACTGTCTCCTAAAACCTTAAAAAAAACATTTTTAGAATATGCAAGTACCATTTTCATATTCTTTCATTCACAGAGAGCTGGATTGTAAACATCACAGTACTGCTTCTTGAAGCATGACTGTCTTTAAACAGGTCAAAGCTGGCTAATGGGAAAAACTCTGTTTAGCCAACAGGGAAATCTAACAGCTAGGTCGACTATATACACCACTAATTGTTCATTACAAATCAAAAACAACTTTTGCATTCAATAACAGGAAACTAATACAATGTCCCACTGACACAAACACCTTCTAATAGAGGCTATTCCACTCTCTTATCCCCCTATTTTCACCGAGGAATATTGACTGCTCACTGAAGCTAATCTGGAAAGCTTATTGTTAGCCACCTTAATGCAGGGCTCAATACTTCAAAGACGCCTCATCTAGATTAGCTGCAGTAAAGACACTTACCCAGACAATCTGATGTCTGCCACTCTCGGCACTGCCCATAGGGGAAAGAGATAACATAGGCAGTGGAGTCAACACAACGCTGCACACTGCCACACCACATACACTCCATGGCCTGGCTGGTACAGTTGGCACAGGTGGTGTGCAGTGAGCAAGGCTTCTTGCATGATGGGCGAGCACTCTGATTGGGGTGTCCTATACAAAATACAAGGGATAAGAATTGTTTGAGTTTTTTTGTTTTTTTTTATTTTGTTTATTATTTACCCTTCATGACCAAGTAATGGAGCGGTCACATTATTTTCCTCGTAAAGGCAACATTGTGCTATAAACAAAATTTCAAGTATATTAAGCCCTAAGACAGACTGTTTGGCAATAATTGTAGTAATTTTAAATGAATAAAAATTCATACTCATTTTACAGTATCACTGCCCCACTAATATCTTGTATCAATTGAGAGCTGAGATTCTCCACCCACATTCAGGTCACAGCCAAGCCTGTTCTGTATGAATTAGTCAAGAAAAATGAGGACCAAATGTTAGACTGAGGATGTCAAATGTCATAGCCAAAGGTCGCATTGTGTAAAGAAAGCTATCTGTGACAGAAGTAAAATCAAAATATGCGGACAGATTTCCTTGTAGAGGGTGGATCGACAACAGTTTTATTACTTTGGGGTCCTTTGGATCTATACACTTATAATGAGAAACATTATTTCTGTCACTGCATTCTTATTAATGATTTAATAGATTTGTTTTTAAAGTCAAAGTAAAATCTCAAAAGGTTCGAACGCATAATTTGGAATGAGACAATGGCTGATATAGAGTAACTGTCATGTCATACAGAGTCCACTTCACATTTTCGATGTTAAAAAAAAAATCTGGTATTTACTAAGCTGTGGTTTGAATTATTTTAACTGATTTGTCACCTATCAATCCACATGAAACGTGTATCTATCTATCTAAATATAAGATAAACATATATATAATGATACACACACACACACACGCACACACACACGCACACGCACACGCACACGCACACGCACACGCACACACACACACACACACACACACACACACACACACACTCACACACACTCTAACACTCACACTCTCTCACACACACACACAAACACACACTAACAGACACGCTCTCACACACACACACAAACACTCACACTCTCTCACACACACAAACACACACACACACACACTCTAACACTCACACACACACACTCTAACACTCATTCTCACACACACACACATTCTCACTCACTCACTAGCACACACACACACACACACACACACACACACACACACACACACACACACACACACACGCACACGCACACACACACACACACACACACACACACACACACACACACCAACTAAATAACTGCATTTATTAATCATGTTTTATTTTAAGTAATTTGGTTTAAGCCTCCCTAGTACCCGCAGTCAAACTGGTCTTTTTAATCTGATGACATATTTACACAAAACATGCTTTTCTCACCAGTATTTTTTTCACAGATGAGCCCATGAGCAGTGGCAGTGCAAGGATTGGCCCTGAGGCCTGACACCTGAGGTTCCTCGAGGTAAGCACAGAACCCAGAGTCACTGGGTTCACCAGGTAGCCAGCGCAGGCTGCTGTTGGTGAAGGGCGACATGTCCTCCCAACCCCAGTATGATACATTGATTTTCCTCAGACCCACCCAGGGAGAGAGCCGCTGAGGAGACAACCAAAGAGTTTAGCACCAAAATGTCTGAAACCACTATGAATTTAGATGTAAGATAAAATTCAGTTTCTGCTATGCAGCGACATAAAAAAATGAACGCCTTCCATATTTAGACTGAGGAGAGCAAGAATACCATTAAAAACTGAATGAAAATAATTTCACAGATGATTCGCTATTTGCCTTCAGCAGTTGACTTTTAATATAATGTTAAAACAATTGGAAGTGGAATGTCAAGGTTGTGTTTAGCACAAAACATGTTGCATTTAAACTTGGCAGGCTGACAACAAATAACATCCTGATGACTACAGCAAGCATAACTAAACTTAAATCAGCAGTGGACATGACAATGTTCTCTAAGTGCTAGGGAATATATGTAGGACATGACATGGGTGAGCATCGATCCAGGAATGCAGTCTATTATTTCAAGGGTTGAATAAAATGTTGTTCATTCAGAAATTCTCCATGAGCAAAAAACAAGTTACATTCTGAAAGTATTGAATTTATTGCTAAGCTAACCAAACTTTATGGGTTGAAATGGAGCATTTAAAATTACTGGGACACTTTTTGGGCCGTTTTTCAAAGAAGTATGGCAAGTTTTACAGTCTTGTTGCTCTGTATTTTATTTGTACGAAACATGGACAGATTACATTGTGATTTTTACACACAATGTGACAATACCTATTTTGTATGATTACATAAGCATAAGCTATTATCTCACAATTACTTGTATGTTTCCTTGTTAAATCTGTTATCTTAAACAAATTCAGACATAAAAAGTTAGGAAGAATAGTACAGGTTTTGGACATACAAAATAAAACTTCAAAAGTGGTTTGCCATAAACTAGGGGAGTGAGCCTCAGAAATAGAAAGGTTTTTGTTTAGTTTTTACTTTTACTTTAGTTTACCTTGTCCACTTGCTGTAGCTTTTTCAGTTCCTCCAGCACAAAGTCTACTTGTTTGGAGGTGGTTAGGGAGGCAATGTTTCCATTAAGATTCTTGCAGTAGTGTTGAGCGTTGTCGTAACTTTCTCGGCTGGAGTTGATCCTTAAGCAGGCCTCCCCCACCTGGGTCCAACCCTCACTGCACTGCTGGGCTGAGTGAACAAAACAGAATAATAACAGTTGGCCAGGACATGTTATAGAAGAGGATGTAGCTATAAATATAGTCACTGAAAAAATCTAATCTTGCAGACCTTTATTTTGTTAATAATAAATGCTAAATATATAATTGCTCAGACCTTCCAATTATTTGGTAATACTATAAGAGAGGTTCTATGAATTAATATGATGGACTCTGCGGTCAACCAAACAATAGGGGACATAGATTTTTATGTGTGTTTATTATTTTACACAATGAAATGACAAATAACAGGACTATATACTTTGAATAGTGGAGAGTTTGGTCAGCCCCAAATTTCTCTTTTTATTGTCTACCAAAAAACGATATTGCCTCCAGATGGAGATTGAGAGGGACATGTATGCATTTTGCCCATGTGAGCTGAAAATCCCTCTTCCAGCAATCAGAACAACATCACATGCAATTGTTTTACTGCTTCCCCTGCACAGTGCCTCAGGCCACAAGGCCATGCGGACTGAAAATTATAGTTACAATGACAGCATTATTTTATCAGATTCAACATCGGAAACTGAATTTTCTAGGTAAGGGGTAAACAATGTTCAAACTATTGATTTTCATATTACAACTTTCTTATGGTGGATATGCAGAGACATATTTATGGTGCAACAAGTGGGCAAATGGGTATGATGTGAATGAATAAAAATGGTGATACAATATTACTCATCTGTAATTTCTGAGGGATTTCTCTTTTCAGGCAAATATATTGATGGTTTTAGGACCTATCTTCTGCTGATTCATGAATATGACAAATACTCTTAGCAAAGAATTTTCACACAAAAAGCCAAGATTTTTACTAGAATTTCAAAATATAGATGGGATAGCAAAATGATGCAGCATAATTTTAAAGGGTGAAGCGATACCAGGTATGCGCTGAGATAATACCCAACACTCCCACTTAGTAAACTATCCATACTTCTGTACAAAACTGGAAGTGTCTCCCATTTAGGTTGACAGGAATAACCTCCAAAAAATCTGTCCTACTTTTAGTAATCTATAAATATCTGTTTTACTTTTACTTCCTATCCACGAATCACATTTGATATCAATGGAATGACCATTCTCATCCATTTTCCCTTTAAACCAAAAGAGAGGCCCATACAAACTGATAAAAACTACATGCTTCTGTGACAAATATACAGTAATTCAATAGACTTGAAATATATGTTCTTACCAGGCAATGCATGACACTCTGACTGATTCTGTTCCCACTGACAGTTCAGATTTAATGAGCAGCTCTTGCAGTTGGCAAGCTTGCTACACACCTGCTCATTACGCACTGGACACTCAGTGAAATTCTTCACATTCTAAAGTGGGACATGCATAAAAAAACAAAGTATTGATGAACACAGTAAATCCAGGTGAGTAAATTAAGATTTCTGTGAGTTCTAAAATTAATGCAAATTTTTTTTGTCTAATATGCAGACTAATTCACACTAATGTGTTACACACTGTGCATCCAAAATTTTGAAAACATTGATCTGTTGTTCAGGGCAATTGGATTATTGTCTCAAGAAGTTGAACAGTATTATTCCGCCCCCTGTTGGACAACTCACAAGAGTACAGTTGCTTGAGGCAGAAATGCATTTCTTGTCATCACACCACTGGCAGCCATTGGTGTTTGCCGTGCAGCTGGCACAGTCTGAGAACCGGTAACATCGCTCATCAACAGTTACTAGACGGATGAAAGTGAGAGAAGGTGATTAGGCTAAATATATAAATATAGATCAATATTGTGGTGCAAAATAAGTTTAAGTACAGTTCACAATAGTTCCTAAGGTGTTGAATAAAAGCAGTTCTGTTTTAGTGCAAAGCTAAAACAAGGCAGTAAGGCATTTGGAATATCTAATAGGCTAAATCTCACAAGTGTAACTCTGGGAGAGATGTAAGGAGAAGCAGGTTGTTTTTACATTAGAATTTCTTAAGTGTATGTTAAGGATCAGTCTTCCCTCAGTTTGCTTTAAAGCGTATTCTACTAGAGATGCAGGAAAAACTCAAATAAAAAAAAGAGAAAGTGAGTAGATAGTGTGAAAACCACTGGCAACATCAGCACAAAAAAAGCAACAGTTGTAGGGATGATAGTACAGGGTTAGATGTGTTACAGCGAGGCAGTTACTTACCAAAATGGATGAATGGTGTCAAAATCTTTTTGATTAAATGTTTGGTTGCTCATTCAAGAAATTAGTATAGAGCATGACAAGTTCATTGAGAAGAAATTTTTGAGAATTTAGCAGGAAGTCTGCTGTCTGGTTTAGTTCGACCAAACCAATGATAAAATCAATCATGGAGACACAAAAACGAGGCAATATAAAAATAAAGCCATGGACTTTATATCTTCACATGTCCCTTTGTTTTCTGAGGTCAATACAAGCAATAGTATAAATTCTAGACTCTCATGAGGCATGTAAATTAAAAGGACGCAGGCACATTGATATCCCTGGTGTACATCGTTGAGATTGTCATTGTTTAGTCATGATGGTCTGTTTTTTGAACCGGACATGGCATGGATATTTTGACAACATCCCAAATTACCTTAATACTTTCTCCACTATTTCATCTCTAGGTATTTAGGCTCTAGAGAATATTGTTCTTAATCACTTTCTTTATTTTTACCTTACTTGTCTATCATTTTGAAATTGAACAACATGCTACTATATATAGAGATAAACTGATAGTAAATACAGCTAGACAACAGTCTATTCATAAAAACATCTATCCTTTTATGTTCTATAGCAGCATTACATGGTGTTGACACTTCTTTTGTATAATAGCTTCCATAGTTTACAGAAAAGCTCTTTGAATTAAGGTAGATTTTAAGTTAAGACAGTTATAATCCCAGCATGGTTTGAAATTTTTTATCTAGAATAAGAGCTGTTTCACAAGTTGTCTCTCTTACCAGCTTTTGGGTCACAAAATTGGGCAGGGCTGAGACTTCTGTTCATCTTGCTAGGCTCCCAGGAAAAACAGCGGCCTTTACTCCAGATACAGCGGACACCAGGCCCAGCATTCACACATTTCTCCTCTGCCAGGAAGGCATGGCAGCTTGGTGGTCGGTACACAAGCACATCATTGAGTAACACACTAGAAAACCCTCCAAACACATACATAGACCTGGAGGAGACAACAGAGGGCAAACAATAAGGAATATAAAACATATAGTGATATTAATATTTGGAGTAAAATATTTGAAATAACAAAGACATTTTTTATTTTATAATCCAAGTCGTTAAAATAATTGAAGACATGATTTTATTTGTGCTTTGCTTCTTTGTGGAAAATAAACATTCAGAAGTTGGGTCTACATTTAAAATTGAGATTTTGAAGCTGGTTTCACACATTGAGGCATTTGTTTGAAGTATGTCATTAGAATTACTCACCCATTGCTGACGACAGCAGAGTGCCCAAAGCGGTTGACATCTCTATGCAGGTCAGGCTTTGGCAGTAGCCTCCACTCATCACACGCTGTAAACAGTATCTAATGTCAGTGATTATATTATAAAATTGTGTGCTTACATTTTAGTGTGGCCCAATTTTTTGAAATGCATTAATTGGTTATTAGTTCCTCTGGAATAATTGAGTTTTACTCAAATTATATAAAAATAAGACCAATGGAGGGAGGTGAAAGTTACACATAAAATACAAGAAAATACATATCTAAATATCATATCACGTTTTGTACAGTAATAATAATTTATACTTTATTAATCCCTCATGGGGAAATTCCTTCTATGCATTTAACCCATCATGGATGAACCATGAGCAGTTGGCTGCCGTCTAGCGGTGCCAGGGGAGCCCTTCGGTGTCTTGCTCAACAACACTTCAACACACTAGGAGCCAGAAATCGAACCAGGGATGTTCAGTTCCAAGGACGATCACTCTACCTCCTGCACCGCGTCACCCCTAATTACATTTCTAAATTATCATGAACTTACCAATATCATAGGCAAGGAAGTCAGCAGAAAAACACTTTGCTCCATTGCTGAGTGAAGTGTCATTGTGGGTGTTGCCTCCAAAGACGAGCAGGGTGCCACTGAGGAGCACAGCTGAATGCAAATACCGAGGGTAGCCACTCTCCCTCAGAATGAACCTTGATCATATGCACAACAAGTGTGTCAAGGAAATTTATAACAAGGAAATAATGCTCCATATGATGTGATAACAGATGATCGAAAGATTATATGTTAAGTATGTGTGGATTTACCATGTACGCATGTTCACATCATAGCGGTAAAGGTCATCCACAAGGCCATATTTGTTGGCAGGCAGTGCTTTGTAGCCTCCATGAACATACACACTGCCACTTGCATGGTCATATGTGCTGCTATGGCCATAGCCTCCTTGAGGAACCGCACCTCTGGTCTCTGGCACAAACCAGGTGTTGGACCCTTAGAAAGAGGCATATAAAGAGATCATACATTCAAGAAAGAGAAAAATGCTTGTAAACAGGTTTTTATCCTTGATTATTTATCATCCATAAACAGTTGGGTAGAAAAAAAGAGTGGCAGGTTCTGTATTTAATTACGCAAAAATTCTGCCAAATGTTTTTCGGATTTCGGATTTCTTGAAAATTTCATCCAAAATCCTTTTTACAGCTTGTGCTTTCATCATGACAATAGGATAAGGAAAACATCATCTGAAAAACTAAGACACTCTGTTTTTTCTAATAAAAATTTTACTGTACCATAAACAGAACTTGTTGTTTAATCTATAATTTTCATTCTATTATTTTATTATATAAAGTCCTTATCTTATTCTATTTCTAATTCAAGCTCTAGGCATACAGCTATTCCTCAACAGACTTCATATCATGAAAGAAAGGAAAGGTATCAAGAGCTGAGAATATTAGTAACAGTCTTGAAAAGGAGACTCACTCAAATTGTATTCCTGAACATTGCTGATATAACTGTAGATTGGGGAGTAGCCAAAGAGAACAAGCATAAAGGCCTCGCCACTTTCAAGCAGAACGCAGTGTGCTGAGTGCCCCTCCACTGCATAAATCTGAGCCTGGGCAGGTGCACCAACCGCAGGGTTTCTTCGCTGCCATGTACGACTGGGTATGTTGAACACCCACAGCTCATCTGTCACATTTCCCCAGCCTGCCTCCAGTTTTCCACCAAACATATAGATATCATCCTGAACACGGAAGGAGAGTTATAAAGAAGAGATGCAGTGAACTTGATGCTGCCATAATCAAAAAGGAAAGAAAGGCTTATGGTGACAAACCTTTAAAATAATGAGTTATGAAGCATTACTATCAAACCAAACTTAAAATTTGAAAGTCATTTAAACTTTATGTTTAGCTGAAGGGCTTGAGTATTTTCCATCACTTATTCAAAGATATTCAAGTCAAAAGATTGAAAAATACAATTCTTAAACATATAAAAATGGTACATCTTATGACTTGTGTTGATATTTAAATGTTCCCCCAAAGTGAAGTCCTTAAATCTGTGGTTTATAACATTTCATCAGTTCAAGGCTATTTTTGTATTACCTGGTAGGTGGCAAGAGAGTGGCCATATCTTGGCACAGGGCCACTATTGATGGGCACAGTGTTCCAGATGCCGCTCTCAAGGTTGTGGCTGTAGAGCAATGCCAAAGAACATTGAACTTTAACTACACAAGCCATTAAATGTGTTAAGAACACAAAGGTAATGATTAATTGCCCTCCAAAAGCCCTTTACCCATCTAGCTTCCAACACTTTGGTGCTCACATTAATACAATTTTGCCTCAAAACCAACTCTTTCATTTCAATCAATGCTCTTTTTATTTAGTCAACAGCAAGAACAATAAAAGTGAGCCCCGGTAAAATCAGAATACATTGATGAGTTCACGATCAAATTCCTCAGGAAGCATATAGTGGTGAACCAACAGTGAACAGATGGAGTGTTTGTATGAGCAATGAACAAAGACAAACATTATGGCAGGATGTGAGTCAGCAGTGTTATCTTTACATTGAATGTGTAGACTTAAGACCAAGTAAAAAATATATATAAATTTAGATAGTATTGGACAGGGTCAATTGCCCACATTTTTCATCCGGAATACAAATGCAATATTCAGAAGCTGTTTTATGAGCTACAGCTTGATATCTGCATAACAATCAAAAGCAACATGTCAGATAATCATCCACTGGGCAATAAGGAGTGTTAAAATTAAATTAAAATGCTTAACTGATGTAATTGTTTTTACAATGAAGGAAAAATTCATTCCTTAGCATTCTAGCAATTTCATCATTTAGAATTTTCTCTGCTATATGACTAATGTGGATTATTTTAATGAGCCAGCAAAATAAGTGATAAATGAAAAATCCATAATAAATTGCCAGATTGATGGTATAGTGATGTTTTTGAAGACACACACACACACACACACACACACACACAAATACATGCATGTATACAAATATAAAGACATATATACACGCACATTTATATACACATGCATACATATGTATGTGTGTGTGTATATATATAAATATATATCTATACATATTAAAATATATATATATAAATATATATCTATACATATTAAAAAAAAAAAAAGCTCAGCCCTTTGTACATCCGTTTTACCATTTTACATTTTATCAACAACCATTCCCCTCTTCCAACAAGACAAGAAAATAACATGGAAAACATAACCCATCAAGAAACTAAAGAAATGTCAACAATAAGGGAAAAATTGTACTTCAATATGGCTTCCGTGTGAAGATTGCAAGTCTAAAAACAGTGTAAATTAACTTTAGTCAATGAAATAATTTTTTCGCTCCACTGCAACATGTAAGGTAATAACAGCAAGTCGATATAGCAGCGGTTGCAAGACAAACAAAGTTCAAGACATGTTACATTACATTGAGGGTGACTAAATCAAGCAACTTCCTCACTGAAAACTATTGTCAACTTTGTTTGAAGGGCCTTCTCACATCAGATGCATATAATTTTTTCAGGGAAACCATTTGTTTTACATAGATATGAATGAAAGAAAAGAAACAGAAAGAGGACAAGTGTTACACTGTGACTTACTTGAGAATCATCTGGAATGAGCTGAAGTTGAATGTGTAACCACCCACCACCCACATGACCTTTTCTTGTACCACAGCCTTATGGGAAGCTCGACCAAGAGATGTGCCGAAAGGCTTGATGCTGGGTAAGACCCAGAACGACTCCGTGGATGGCACAGTTAAAGAGCAGTCTGGACCTTCAACAACATGTGAAATTGGATGCAAAATAAATCAAAAGTAAACAACATGATGTACAACAAGTGGAATATTTCCAATTCGACATCAGAATTTCACACATACAAATGTATTTGTACTACTTGAAACTCTGAAGAGCAAACATGTTCCTCTAAAACTCAGAAAATGGTCTGACCACTCCTTAAACCAAAATGACAAAAGGGAGGTGTTAACGTGTTTAAAATGTAAGAATGAAGGCTGAAATGATAAAGTGTATGACCAAACTCATTATATTGTCAGGTTTCATCACACAAAATTATTTGGCTCCAACCAGCTCCAACCAACTGTCACAAGCTTTGTTCACAAGCAGCATCACAACATAAAAGTTTGCTCCTGTCTTCAAGCTTTAGTCATTCCATTTTACCTCACAATCAACCACAGACATGTGCGGTGTGAGTACATTGTTGTTGCAAAGGTTTATATACATACATACATACATACATACATAAATACATACATATGGTTTCATATGAGATTGCTATTCCTCTTGTTAACAAGTTACTCTGAGATAAAGGGGAAACAAGAGAAAATCTACCATTTACTTACTGTACACCTGGCTTCTTCTGTTTCCAATGGTAATATTTATTGATACCCTGAACCATCAAGCGCTATTTGTTCTTTCATGACTTATATATAGATATATATATCTATATATATAGAGAGAGAGAGATATATATCTATATATATAGATATATATCTATCTATCTATCTATATATATATATATATATATATATATATATATATATATATATATATATAGATATATAGATTTTTATTTTTTTTTTTAAATCAAATG
>CAAKHD010006856.1:42708-71966 GCA_901007705.1 Fistularia tabacaria | reverse complement strand
TATATATACACACACATATGTATACATACATACATATACATACATATATATGTATATATACATATACACACACATACATATATACACATATACACAAATATATACATATATATTTACAAATATATACACATATACATATATACACATATATATACATATATACATATACATGCATACATACATACATACACACATATATACATATATACACATACATACATACATATACATACATATACATACACACATATATACATATACATACACACATATATACATATACATACATATATACGCACACATATATATACATACATACACACATATATATACATACATACATACATACATATACATACATACATACATACACTGTTTTTGTTTTCTTTTGGTTTTTTTCCCTCAAATGTTGCTGTTGCAACACCCAAATTTCCAATCAAGTATCTTATCTTATCTTATCTTATATACACATATATATATATATATATATATATATATATATATATATATATATATATATATATATATATATGTTTGCGCAGGTATATATTCTTTCTTTTCTAACGTTTTTTTTTCCTCTTTTTTGTTGTGCCAATATATATGTTGGCTTTTTGATATTGTGGTTTTTGAATTTCTCCAATGGGGATCAATAAAGAATTACCTTGTCTTCGAGAGTGTGGTAAAGAGGTAAAGAAACGGGTTCAAGGACGTTGGAATGGGTGGAGAAAAGTTTCAGGGGTTCTATGTGATAGAATTTCATCTAGAATGAAAGGAAAGGTTTACAAAACAGTGGTGAGATCAGCGATGCTGCATGGTTTGGAGACAGTGGCACTGAACAAAAGACAGGAGGCAGAGCTGGAGGTAGCAGAGATGAAGATGTTGAAGTTCTCTTTAGGAGTGACGATGATGGATAGGATCAGAAATGAGTCCATCAGGGGGGCAGCTCATGTTAGATGTTTTGGAGAGAAGGTCAGAGAAGCCAGACATGTACAGAGGAGGGATAGGGACTATATCGGTAAACGGATGCTGGAATTGGAGATGCCAGGCAGGAGGTCTAGAGGAAAACCGAAGAGAAGATTTATGGACGTAGTGAGAGAAGATATGAAGGTAGTTGGTGTGAGAGAGGAGGATACAGAGAATCGGGTTCGATGGAGGAGGTTGATTCGCTGTGGCGACCCCTGAAAGGGAAAGGCCGAAAGGAAAAGAAGATCTGATCTTATCTTAAATAAAAAGAAAACAACTGTTAAAGCCCCTAGAACGAGATGTGAAACACCTGCAGGACCACAACAAGGCAAAGTTCAATGGTGTTACAATTCAGGGCATCTATGGTTTATTTTTTTTAGCTGACAGGGATACAGACATGTTCCAGTATATGATTTTGGGATTGCTGATGTATTTCAGCTCAACTACACTATACATCAGGTGCTGTCGAAGAAAATGTCAAAAGGAAAGAGCAAGAACTCTCCATAACCATAGGTCGTTTCAGAATTTGCTCTTATTTCTCTTATTCATAAATTAAATGTTATTTTCTTATTTCATAATTTTATATTAATGTTTTTATTTTTCTCTTACCCACTCTCTGCCAAAGAACAGCAGGTAATAAAAAGCCATTCTTATAAGATTGGGTCAAGACAGGATTTATTTATTTTTATGGGAGTAAAAGAAGACATGAATAAAACCGGACCAGAGTGGACAACCACTCCAACATCACCTTCTGAATCATGGACAGATATATTGTTTAAGTGTATCCGACATAGCTCATAGCTGTCTAGTTGAGCTGTCATTGATTACTCATAAATATCCATCCATCGATCTTCTTCCGCTTATCCATGATCGGGTCGCGGGGGACAGCAGTCGGAGCAGGGAGGCCCAGACTTCCCTCTCCCCAGCCACATGATCCAGCTCTGCAGGGGGGACCCCAAGGCACTACCCAGGCCAGCCTAGAGACATAGTCTCTACAGCGTGTCCTGGGTCTTCCCTGTGGCCTCCTCCCAGATACCTCCCCCGGGAGGGATCCAGGAGGCATCCTTAACAGATACCCGAGCCACCTCATCTGACTCCTCTCTATGCGGAGGAGCAGCGGCTCTACTCCGAGTTCCTTCCGGATAGCCGAACTTCTCACCTTATCTCTAAGGGAGAGTCTGGCCACCCTGCGGAGAAAACTAATTTCGACCGCTTGTATCTGCAATCTCGTCACTACCCACAGCTCTTGACCATAGGTGAGGGTAGGAACATAGATCGACTGGTAAATTGAGAGCTTCGCCTTCCGGCTCAGCTCCCTCTTCACCACGACAAACCAGTGTAGAGTCCCTATCACTGCAGACGCTGCACCGATCCGCCTCTCGATCTCCCGCTCCATCCTTCCCTCACTCGTGAACAAGACCCCGAGATACTTGAACTCCTCCACTTGGGGCAGGACCTCTTCCCTGACCCAGAGTGGGCACTCCACCAATTTCTGGTCGAGCACCATGGTCTTGGATTTGGAGGTGCTGATCCTCATCCCGGCCGCTTCACACTCGGCTGTGAACCGCTCCAGTAAGAGCCGGAGATCATGGCCTGACGGAGCCAACAGGACCACGTCTGCAAAAAGCAGAGACTTGATCCTGTGGCCAACAAACCAGATCCCCTTGACACCCTGGCTACGCCCAGAAATTCTGTCCATAAAAGTTATGAACAGAATCACTGACAAAGGCCAGTCCAAGTCTCACCGGAAACGGGTCTGACTTACAACCAGCAATGCGGACCAAGCTCCGACACCAGGCATACAGGGACCGAACAACCCGTATAACGGGGATCAGTACATATTCCCCGAGCACTCCCCACAGGACTGCCCGCAGGACACGGTCGAATGCCTTCTCCAAATCCACAAAACACATGTAGATTGGTTGGGTAAACTCCCATGCCCCCTCGAGAACCTTGCTGAGGGTATAGAGCTGGTCCACTGTTCCATGACCAGGACAAAAATCCACACCGCTCCTCCTGAATCCAAGATACTCGTAAATCTATTTGAAACATTTCAGGGTACCCACACCTACACATATGATTTCCAAGGACTTTTACAGACAAAGAGAGATGGGGGTCAAACATTGATATGATCTTCTCTGTGGAGATGTTGAGAAAAGTTGGGTGGGGCAGATACGAAAATAGGTAAATGCTTAAATAATTTACCAAGACATTATTCCCCAAGACATAAAGCAATAATTTTCAAAACTAAACGGTCAGCTATTTACAGATGTTTTAGAGGCATGGAAATAACACTCATCATAAATATTTTCAGTGGATCTCCCCAAATATTTTAACTGATCAATATCACAAACTGTGCATTATTGTATAAACATAAAGAAATAGTTTCACAAACTAAGCTAAAGCAAGTGAAAAAATACAATAGTACTTACTAGCCCTCAATAAGCCATGTACACTTTGTTTTGTACTTATAGTTGATTGGACCATCAGTCAGGTATCCTGAAGGCTCTGTCAACC
Organism: Fistularia tabacaria; assembly: GCA_901007705.1. NCBI lineage: Eukaryota > Metazoa > Chordata > Actinopteri > Syngnathiformes > Fistulariidae > Fistularia > Fistularia tabacaria. The sequence continues at coordinate 68,486 of CAAKHD010006856.1, read as the reverse complement.
TAAAAGAGCAAATAAGGGACAGATTTATTTTTTTTAATTGATGAGCAACCATATCACCTACATGTCCACACACGGATTCATATGTGCAAAGAGAGTCTAAATCTTAAAGTGAGATCAACAATTAAAAGGAAATATTTAGTGGATTGTTTTTGATGGTAATGCTAACTATTCTGACAGTGCTTACAAAGCAGTTGACCACCAACCAACTTTTCCTATGGTTCATTGGAACACAGATGGAGAAAAAAAAAAACATAACTATTTTTGCTCAACATTTAAAATGAGCCACTGCTTAAAGTTCACATGTCAAGATAAGAAAAACTGTATTGACAGTATTTAATAGACAGTAAACTTATCTTAAAGTAAGAAAAGAGGAAAAAGGTCTAAATGGCTTCTTTAGTAATGATCTTTAAATTTTCCTACTACTTACTTCCTTACTTTAAAAACAATTACATTTAAACTACAGAAATAATAAGATCAAAAGAAACTAACTTGGCTCTAAAAACATTTGAGACACAACTATTACAAACATTTGCTGCACAGCCATAGAAATTATAAATAATGAAAAAATTACATGCTGAACTCAAACAAATGGAAGCTGTTAAGGATGTGCCTGTGAGTGAAGCAGCTGTATGTAAATCAGTTCTGCATCTTATCACTAATAATTAATCATTTCAGAACAAAAGAAAAAATCTTGAAAGCTGACAGTATCAGGAAGAGCTGTATTCCAGCTGTGTAATCCTATCCTTCTAAGAATTTGTAACAAGCATTAAGGTTTTCATATTTTACCTTAAGATCTTTTGCCATAGCCCTTAAACAAATCCAGTATCATAATCCCCAGTATTTAGAAAAGAAAACAATATATGTTATTAAAATCCTTATTTAAAGGAAAATTTAGCCATATGACATTTACAGTCAGGATGTCATACTTGACAGTACACTATCCTTTCAATCCCACATCAATAAAATTATCCAGTCTGCCGACTTCCACCTACAAAACAATTGTTTCCGCTCCTCCCTCACCCTCCATACTGCTGCCATCCTTGTCCACAGCCTCGCCACCTACCACCTTGACCACTCCCTCTCCTCTTCGGCCTCCCTCACAAATCCCTCAATAAACTTCAGATAAACCCAGAATTCAGCTGCCCGTATCATCACTCGGACCCCTTATTCCACAACATCACTCCTGGCCTTAAACAGCTCAACTAGCACCCAGTTCAGTTCCATATACAATTCAAAATCCTCCTGATAACATTCTAGTCTATCGATCCACAACCTCACCCCCCACATCTATCCGACCTCCTCCAAGTTCCCACTCCCTCCATCACCCTCAGATCCTCTTTCTCCATACATCTGTCTGTCCCCTCTGCCTGTGTCACCACCATAGGGAGCAGAGCATTCAGCTGCTCGGCTCCCCGCCTCTGGATTCATTACCACTCCAACTCAGAAACATCTTCAAATCACAACTCAAACCACATTTGTTTTAATCGGCCCTATTCCATCCGACACCAACTGCTCGTCACTATATTTATATCTTCTTCTTCTTTTCCTTTCGGCTTTTCCTTTTCAGGGGTCGCCACAGCAAATCCACCTTCTCCTTCTAACCCTATTCTCTGTAGCCTCCTCTCTCACACCAACTACCTTCATATCTTCTCTCACTACGCCCATAAATCATTCCTTCGGTCTTCCTCTAGACCTCCTGCCTGGCAGCTCCAATTCCAGCATCCTTCTACCAGTATATTCACTATCCCTCCTCTGTCCATGACCCAAGCATCTCAGTCTGGCTTCTCTGACCTTCTCTCCAAAACATCTAACATGTGCTCTCCCTCTGATGGACTCATTTCTGATCCTATTCATCCTTGTCACTCCCAAAGAGAACCTCAACATCTTCATCTCTGCTATCTCCAGCTCTGCCTCCTGTCTTTTGTGCAATGCCACTGTCTCCAAACCATACAGCATTGCTGGTTTCACCACTGTCTTGATCACCTTTCCTTTCATTCTGGCTGATATTCTTCTATCGCATACCACCCCTGACACTTTACTCCACCCATTCCAACCAGCTTCAACCCGTGTCTTAACCTCTTTTAACATTACTTGAAATCTTCCAAATTTCTTGATCTCCACTCCCTGTAGCCTCACCGTTCCACCCAGGTTCCTCTCATTTACACACATATATTCTGTCTTACTGTGACTAGCCTTCATTCCTCTCCTTTCCAGAGAATACCTCCACCTCTCAAGATTTTCCTCAACCTGTTCCCTGCTCTCACTACAGATCACAAGATTATCTGCAAACATGTTCCTTGGAGATTCCTGTCTAACCTCATCAGTCAGCCTGTCAATCACTCCTGCAAACAAGAAGGGGCTCACAGCTGATCCCTGATGAAGTCCCACCTCCACCTTGATCTTCTCTACAGCACACCTCACCCCTGTCTCACAGCCAGCATACATGTCCTGCACCAGTCTAACATAGTTCTCAGCTTCTCCAGACATCCTCATACAAAACCAGAGTTCTTCTCTCGGCACCCTGCCGTATACTTTACCAGCATCGCTGGTCTCACCAGTGTTTTGTAAACCTTTCCTTTCATTCGAGATGAAATTCTTCTGCCACAAAGAACCCCTGAAACTTTTCTCCACCCATTCCAACGTCCTTGTACCCGTTTCTTAACCTCTTTTCCACACTCTCCGTTGCTCTGGACCGTTGACCCTATGTACCTGAAATCCTCCAACTTCTTGATTTAACTATATAAAATACAATGGAACAAAATATAAAAATGTCCTTTTGCAGGCAAACCCAAATTCCAAAATTGATATATCAAACTCTTAAAACAGCTCCAACAAAAGAATTTTCCTCACATGAAAACTTTATGTTTTAGGGAGGGATTACAATGTCTCACAAGCTGCCCTCATTAGAAATTGAGAATGACTAGCATATAAAGTAATCTCAAGACACTATCAAAACAAATTATACACTGCAGTGTGTGTCAACAAACAAAACAAACAAAAAGATTTTCAAAATTCTAGTCCGTTAATAGTCTTGCAGACACATAAGCCCTTGTTTCATGTGTTTAGCTTTGGAGGCCTTACAAGGCATGTGCATTGCTATACATTGCTTGTAATCACCATGACACAGTAACATTTTGTTTTAGACTATGGGACTCTGTGACCTACTAAATGAGGGTCCTAATGTCATAAAGATGAGATACAGTTCACACAATTCAAGCTTGACGGGTCATTTTTGTCCCCCCAGAACTATAATTTTCAAATTCACCATGATAGAATTCTAGTTGACAGAATAGCTTATCACCATATTATATTCTTGACTGAAACTCAAAGATGACTTGTATTTTACAACAGTTGAGTAGATAATGTTTTTAAGACTGAGCTAAGGGACCAAATAAGACATACACCTGAACAGGACACAATTAACTAGGAGTTGGGATGGCAAAGACATTCAACAATCATGAATTTCTCATGGTCCAGATATTGTAATTTGCAAAAGTATTATCAACAATAAATTCTATATAAGAGTGATTAATACATGAAAAGACTGTTCTGGGAGATCTTTTAAACACAAATACCTAATAAACACAAATTCAATGTGTGAAGCCAATTGTGACTTTCAAGGATCAGACTTGTTAGCATGTCAAAGTCCGGTGCATGTTTCAAAGCTTAGTCCTTGTCTCTACTCCAGTAACTGAAAGAACATTTCAGTAGTTTGTCTGTGGTTGATGGATGTAATTTCTTGACAGTGCTTGATAACCAATTCAACCCACACACCTCAGGTACAGAGGTAACAACTGCGTTCAAGGCACTTCAGCAACAGAGTGCCCCTTCAATAAACTGAAAGGCCACAGGGTGGTTTCAGGAAGATAAATTATAACATACACAAGTTGCTATATATATTTCTTAGTTCAACTTTCCACTGTTCTCTTATCGCTATTTGCCGAAAACACTAAAGTCAGTGCAATAATTGCTTTTTTTTCCACTGAATTAATCAGTATCAATGCATAACTACTTAAACAATTGATTTATGTTTTACATCTGAAGCAATGACAAAGAGTTGGAACTTGTCCAGCTAATGAATTTCAAAAATTAGTTGATTTCTTTTGACTTTATACAACAAGCTATGTAACATTTGCCATTGTTTCTGGACTTTTCACTGAAGAAAAAAAATTGATGGAGAAAATAATCCCCAATATAATTAACATTTTTTTCGAATTATCTTGGACTGCAGACCTAAAACTTGCATGTGACTCTGCCAATTTTGACTGCAGTTTTAACAGCTGTACCTCCTGATAATTGGAAGCATGACATTTACATGCAGATTTTGTCAGACAAAATTTAAACCATTAATTATCTCTTCATGTTAGGGTTTGTTCTGCTTCTAACTCATTTGACATTACTTGGGTGCACATGTGTCTGGTTGATCAATTACTGAAAACAACAAAACTAAAACTACTGTTATGATCCCAGCTAGGTGGCTGATAGCCAACATTTTGGAACAATAAATACCCCCACAACAAAACAGTGAAGATGAAAGTAATCTAAAAGAAACCACACAATTCATTGTAATGCATAAACATTTTCTTTAGTACAAAGACAAGCAAGTACGAGTTACAGATGCTCTCACTTCACTTGAGTCTTACCAATATTTAAATTGATATTGTGCTTTCTGCTCCACGACACATTAATTCATGTGGATTGTAGTAGTTTTTAAACACTTCACATTTCTATTAGACAGTAACAGCCAAATCCGATTATATGTCAACTTGAATCAGAGATGAGAGAAGAGCTGAAAAAGCATTTGTGCATCAAACTCTTATTTAACAAGAGTTTGTAGATGAGCACTGTATACAGTAGCTCAAAGTAATTCAGCAACTACTGCTTACATAGAGATTCTCCAGTATCAAGATGTACCCGTCTATGCCAATTAAAAGGACCTAAACAAATCCTGACATGTTTTTGACTCCAACATATGTCCATGTCAATGTGGTTTGTATGTCAGTATTATAATATTATAATATGCATTGCCGTATACCTCATCCACTACCATCGATGACTAAACTGGACGAAAGAAACCTGAGCAACTTACTTGAACCTTCCTTGGCAGTGCTGGCAAAGGTCTCCTACCCATCCTCGATCACAGATGCAAGATCCGTTGATACACTTTCCAGAGAGGCAATTCTTGTCACAGGATTTCACAGGGGACGCGTGAGTGAAAAGTACGAAGTAAAACATAACACACACGACCATGTATCTGTTGATCCCCCTTAGATCCCCGCAAGGACCTGGTCTTGGTCCGAACAGAAAAAAATTCGTGGTACATTTCACCCCAGGATCCATATTTGCCAGGTCGTCCAAGACGTGGTAAAGACCGAGGCCTTGAGTTCTGCTTCGGGGTGAAGCCTCGGCTACTCAGGCTGTTTCAGTTTTAAGAGCGACGTCTTGCATATTCGTTCGCTGTAATGCATACTTAAAACAATGCTTTGCTAGCCTGCATACTAAAATGTGAGTTACAAAAAAGGCTGCGAAATGAATGTTAAAAAAACTGCCCAAGTGCCTGATTATCTACATGCATAGATAAAGAGTGGGAGGAATTCCCTCGACCCAACCTCTTGTTGAGGGAAGCTACGTAAAAAGCCAAACATCGATTAAAGATAGTTTAAGCGCGAACTAGTTGGATAATGTCACTTGGAAATGCATAACTGGTTAGCTTGCCCGCTGTTTGGCCTCTGCTTGCCAGTGTTACGTTAGAGAATTGATTTTGTGACCGATCTCTTCCGAATACCATTTTAATCAGCCATTTTAACACTTAAACAACCCGTCAGACTGAAATGAGGATGTCTACAGTATCCTGCGATGGTCCTCCCACAAAGTACAATTTAGCTGCATGCTACCAACTAAAGAACAAAGGCTTTGTGGTGTTTGGAGCCCTGGACCCACTGGGAAGGCTGCCGCAGTCAACATGGATGTGGTGTGATGTGGGAACCAGAGAGCTATTCTTGCCGACTAGGGCCATTGAGCAAACAATTTGAAGTACTGTTCATCCAATTTGCCTATTCACACAGCTAATTGAATCTCCCCAAACCGTAGAATTCGTCAATGGCACCGAGTTCCCTTGACTTCTTGTATTCCGGCGAGGAAACATCGTTGTTACTCTCTCATCATAGCAAGAACGGGTAGCGATGGAATTGCTAGCGCCGCGTCTTCAGTCAGTTCCTCAGGTTGGAGAAAACTAAACACAGGCAGCGCCTGCGCAGTGAAAAGTGCTGCCAGTTAAAGGAACAACGTGAACAACTTAACGTGAGATCCAATGCGTCACTGATTAGTTTTCAGATTAAAGCTTTTTCATTTGGTAAAATCGTTGATTTTGTTGATCCCAACATAGCGTTTAAATTGCTTCATAAATTAATCTGTTTGCAGTGTTTGAAACAACCAATCCTTTTTTATTTATTTTTTTGTCCTTCATTTTTGATGTTTTTTCTGACAATTTCTTGATCATTTTCTTAGCAGGCTCTTACTAATATCCAAAACAATGTGAAAATCACTAAAAATATATATATATATATATATATATATATATTATTTTAGGCCATTTTGGAGTGACTTCTGATGTTTATTGGAGGAGTTGTTTTAAATTTTACTTTATTTGGTGTTCATCATCTTTATTTGTCGGATTTTTTTTTATTTGTTGAAGGCAGGGAGGGGCCATTTCCGTTTATGTTTTCCACCTACAAAATATTTTATTTCAATTCCATGAGAGTTCAGTTCAACAAATATTATCCCCACTATCCACTACCTTATATTATACTTACATTTGTTTGTGTGTTTTTTTTTCTCAACGGATAAAATGGGTGTTATGCACCAAAAAGACCAGTTAGTTAGTTATTGAAGTGCTGAAGAACTAGACCCATTTATTTTTGATAACAGATTTATCAAAATTAAATGCTATTTTACAGAAAACTATTTGTCATTATGTCAAGTTAAGTGTAAAGTGGATAACAGTCTTCATCTTCTTTTCCTTTCAGCTTTTCCCTTCAGGTGTCACCACAGTGAATAAACCTTCTCCATCTAACCCTATTCTCTGCATCCTCCTCTCTAGCATCAAATAACTTTAAATTCTCTCTCATTATGTCCATAAATCTTCTCTTCAGTCTTCCTCTAGACCACCTGCCTGGCAGCTCCAATTCCAGCATCCTTCTACCAGTATATTCACTATCCCTCCTCTGTCCATGACCCAAGCATCTCAGTCTGGCTTCTCTGACCTTCTCTCCAAAACATCTAACATGTGCTGTCCCTCTGATGGACTCATTTCTGATCCTATTCATCCGCGTCTCTCCCAAAGAGAACCTCAACATCTTCATCTCTGCTACCTCCAGCTCTGTCGTCTGTCTTTTGTTCAGTGCCACTGTCTCCTAACCATACAGCATTGCTGGTTTCACCACTGTCTTGATCACCTTTCCTTTCATTCTGGCTGATATTCTTCTATCGCATACTACCCCTGACACTTTACTCCACCCATTCCAACCAGCTTCAACCCGTTTCTTAACCTCTTTTAACATTACTTGAAATCTTCCAAATTTCTTGATCTCCACTCCCTGTAGCCTCACCGTTCCACCCGGGTTCCTCTCATTTACACACATATATTCTGTCTTACTGTGACTAGCCTTCATTCCTCTCCTTTCCAGAGAATACCTCCACCTCTCAAGATTTTCCTCAACCTGTTCCCTGATCTCACTATAGATCACAATATCATCTGCAAACATGTTCCTTGGAGATTCCTGTCTAACCTCATCTGTCAGCCAATAAATCACTCCTGCAAACAAGAAGGGGCTCACAGCTGATCCCTGATGAAGTCCCACCTCCACCTTGAACTTCTCTACAGCCCACCTCACCCCTGTCTCACAGCCAGCATACATGTCCTGCACCAGTCTAACATAGTTCTCTGCCTCTCCAGACTTCCTCATAGAAAACCAGAGTTCTCCTCTCGGCACCCTGCCATACACTTTTTCTAGGTCTACAGAAGTGCAATGTAGCTCCCTCTGACCTTCTCTGTACTTCTCTATCAGCATTCATTTTCCTCATTCATTAGCTCTTCAAAGTACTCTTTCCATCTTCCCACCCCTCTTCTAACATCTGTCAATACATTTCTCTCTCTATCCTTAATCACCCGGACCTGCTGTACATCCTTTCCATCTCTAGCCCTCTGTTTAACCAACATCTATAAATCATTCTCTCCCTCCTTACTGTCCAACCAGGCATACAAGTCATCGTATGCCCTTTGTTTGGCCTTTGCTACCTCTATCTATACCTTATGCTGCATCTCCCTGTACTCCTGTCTGTTCTCTTCAGTCCCGTCAGTGACCCAATTCTTCTTTGCTAACCGCTATCTCTGTATATACTCCTGCACTTCCTCATTCCACCACCAAGTCTCCTTATCTACTTTCCTTCTGGACGACACACCAAGTACTCTCCTACCTGTCTCCCAGATCAAATTAGCTGTAGTTGTCCAGCCATCTGGAAGCTCTCCCTGACCACCCAGAGCCTTTCTCAACTCCTCCCGGAAAACCATACAACACGCCTCCCCTTTCAGCTTCCACTACTCTGTCCTCTGCTCTGCCTTTGTCCTCTTGATCTTCTTTGTCACCAGAGTCATCCCAAACACCACCATCCTATGCTGACTCGCTACAGTCTCACCCACCACTACATTGCAGTCACTGATCTCTTTCAGATTACCTCATCTATACAAGATGTAGTCTACTTGTGTGTTCCTACCTCCGCTCTTATAAGTTACCCTATGTTCCTGTCTTTTCTGGAAAAAAGTATTCACTACCGCCATTTCCATCCTTTTTGCAAAGTCTACCACTATTTGTCCCTCTCCGTTCCTATACTGGATACCAAACCAGCCCACCACTTCTTCATCACCTCTATTGCCTGCACCAACATGTGCATTGAAGTCTGCACCAATTAACCCTCTCTCATCTCTGGGGATCTTCTGCATCACTTTATCTAACTCATTCCTGAAGTTCTCCTTCTCCTGTAACTCACATTCAACCTGTGGGGCATCGCCACCAACAACATTGAGCATCACACCTTCAATTTTGAGTTCCAGACTCATAAGTCTATCTGACAATCTTTTCACCTCCAGAATATTCATAACAAACTCCTCCCTCAAGATAACTCCTACTCCATTTCTCTTCCTATCAGTAACATGATAGTATAACTTAATACCTGCTCCAAAGCTTCTGGCCTTACTACCTCTCAACCTGGTCTCCTGGACACACAGTATATCCACCTTCTTTCTCTGCATCATGTCAACCAACTCTCTACCTTTTCCTGTCATCGTCCCAATATTCAAAGTCCCTACTCGCAGTCCCAGCCTTTCCTCTTCTCTCTCTGCTTCCAAACACGCCTTTCTCCTCTCCTTCTTCGGCCCACAATAGCCGAATTTTTTATATATTTTTTCAGAGCATTAATCTTTAATTCAAAGATAATATGAACAGATAGAGATTCTGAAAAAGTTATGACTTTTAATACTGAAAAAGACAGTAACTAATGACTGTGTAGATTTTGGATGACTACATACTTAATTCATCCTAATCTATAGGGTTATTTGAATTGTGAAAAAAATTGTCCCCTTATTTGAACATCAGCACATGTGACGCTATATATGCACCTAGATATACACCTACAGATGGCAATGTTGCACAGTAATTTTACAGTAAAAGACAGGGAAGGTTTCATCTATCTGTCCGAGCACAAGCGGAAAAACAATAGTGATTTAAGTTAAAAGGATAAAATAAGAGTAAATTTTTACTAGTCGCTGATCACTGATACTAGTTTCAAAGAGTCTTTCAGAGTTTATATGTAGGCATAGAAAAGTCCTATTTTGAGTGTTGGATGTAGTCGTATTTTTACCCTTCCTTTTTTTATAAAAATCTCATCTGTCCAAATAAAGAAGATTTAAAGCACTACATATAAAAAAAATTAAAAAAAACTCCAGTGTCCCTGTTCACGTTAACTCACATTAATTAGGTTAGCTTGTCCAAAGCACTGTGACAAAAAGTAAAATCTATTTCATGACACTGTATAATTACTTTTAGTAATAGTCATCAGGGTAATCATGATCACAATCATCAGTACAAAATTTAAAAAGCGGAGCAATCATACTGAAGTTTCGATATTAGCAGTACGAAGCAATAAACCACAATGAAAACAGTTCAGTTAATATTTCAGTGAATTTGCCCGCATACATTTGAGCATAAGGATTTTATGGTGTGATTTAAATGCAGTTGTGATGTCACCGAGTGAGACATCAGAGTCAAAATTTTGGAGCCAAGAAGCACCAAAGTTTTAGTAGTGTAGATGAAAGCATGGCATAATATTGTGAGTCAGCTATTTGGACACTGATTACATCATATGTGTACTGTAGGTCAGCTTAACTGTTATAGAAGCATTTTTCTTTAATAATGTCCATACTTCTTCGAGCAAGATGGGTTGCAAATTGTTTTCATAATTTTTCTTTTCTTTCATACAGACTTATTCTTTGAAACAAACAATCCACTGCAGGCAAAATACCAAAGAAATATGTGTTACTGGCAGCTTATGGCTGCTTATATTATAAGATGTCATGTTAGTTTAAAGACACCCTGTATTTCAAATGTCAACCTGCAACCTTGCAAAACATATATATTTGAATCCCTTTTACATATCCATCAAGAAAACCTGTCATGAGGGCTAACCACCAAAACCCCTCCCTGTTTTCATCGAATAAAATATAACCTGCAGGCAAGTGTTGAGCTCACACAAAACATTTTCTCAGGCTTCGCAGTCACTCTGACTGTGAAACCCAAAAGAGCTCCTGCTTATTTCCCAGCTAGTTTGCTTTGAACCTGATCACACATGAGCTAAAAATAATATTATTCTACTATGACTTATTGCTTTCATTAGAACCACAGGACAGCCCTTTGGCATTTGGTCAGGTGCACACATTACTGATTCAGAAGGGGTGGTGTCTCTGTATTCTTTCATATCAAGGTTCTGAAAACACAAGAAGGTGCATTTGATTGTTTTGGTTTTTTTCATTGGAAACTCTCAGCTGAAATAGTGGTATTTGCACACATGTTCAAGGTTGATTAGGTAAGAATAATTAAAACAAAAAAGGAGATTTTCATTCAATTGGTGGTGCATTTTTGGCCTACATGTGTGCAAATAGGAGAGTCCCAGAATCACATAGGGTTCAGTGGTACTTTGTAGTTCAGTCAATGACCTCTGTCCTCTGATTCACAGCCAAGGAATGCTCTTTGTGCTACAATCAACAACAGAACAGAGTAAAGCAAACCAGTTCATGGTCACACCTTTGACTCAAAATATATTTGTATGTCACTGATCCACTTAAAAAGAGCTCCCTTTTTCCACACCTACACAGAAAAACCTCCCATATTGCAGGAAGGTATGAGAAATCTAAATAATTTATTTCAGAATGTTGGAGATCTGACACCACCCATACAGCCAGGGGCTTCCAAAGGTCTGTTGCTCAGTAGGAATTCCCCTGCTGGATTAACAAGACAGCTCGTCTGCTGTGAACAGAGACAAAAAGAGACTGGTGGAGAGAAAGGCAAGACCACCCTTGTGTCAAATTCATGCAAAGCCATCATTTCAGTCTCACATTCACACTCTCACTACTCATTTAAGATTCCATGTTGTAAAGAGTAAAATCAGATAAAATAACTTTGATGTTGTTTGTATGATCTGTTTGAAGTGAAAAGATGTACAGATTGATACATGTTTAGACTGAGAGTTGAACAGATACAACCAACTGTTTCCTTAAAGGATGTTGAAAGGCTTGGAGCAAGTGCATTATAACAATTCCATGAGCAAAGATGTTTGTGCTTGACCCTGTTTTGACCTAAAATGCTTTGGCAATGTGATGAGCTTCTCCCATGACAAAGTCAATCTGCTGATGAATCTCCAAATCTTTTCATAGCAAAAGCTGTTTTGACTGAAAGATAAATTAATATTTAACATATGTGCATCAACATTGCTATTTAAGAGGAAGTATTAAAATACATACATGTATAGCAATTTGATTATTACTAAAACAGCAAGATAGAAATAGATGGCGGTGTTTGTATTGCTAATACTTCTGACGATAATAATGATGATGATGATGATGACGTGTGGTAATGCAAGCTATGGTATACACTATGTACTACATTCTATACAAAGTATTGTTTGTATCATATTCTGTTATCCATAGTATTTAAGGTTAATTGTTATTCTGCAATAGTCTGCACAGATGAATGGCCTGGCACTTGAATTTAAGCGATGTACAAAAACCAAACATCACTTCCTTTTTTTTCAAGTTAAAGCCATTTGTGTTGAGTATAAGTTAAATGAAGGAAAAACCCAAGAAAGCTCACAATACAGTGCAATCTATTTGACCCCCAACAGTGAAGTCTTTCATGAGAAACTATTAAGGGCCAGGGGAATTGTCACATAGATAACACACGCAAACAGGCACACACACCTGCACATGCACATAAGCACGAAATGTATTTAGTACATATAATGGTCAAAAAAGGGAATTTTAAGTGTTGTACATTTTTAGGGGGGTCTATATTCATGTCTCAGCTGGGAAACTAATTATTAGGAGGTATTTAGAAGGTATCACTTCTCCAGACATCTAATTTTTTTGTTATGTGAAGTCAGGAGCCAAGTGTTGAAAGACCAAGGTCATATAGGTCAGCTCTCAGGTTTTACTGCCTCCACAGAGTACCGTGAAAAGAAAACAATTGACAACAATTTTTCCTGTCAAAAATTTGTTCAACTGCTGCAGAGCCTATTCAGCATTTATGAGGAAAGAAAGTGGACATAATCACAGATCTATGTACAATCCATCATTCAAGGTGTGAGACAAAACAATGAGGGCATTCAACTGTAATAGAGCCCTTTCTCAGGCACATGCAAGGGAAGTCCGTATTTAGGGAAGCCCATGACATGGAGATTGGGTACCTTTCTGTTATTATTGCAACATTTTATTTCAACTGTTTTTAAACATTTTAAACTGCATTACTTATGTTTCATATTGGCTTTTTTCATTAATGAGAGAGTCACTGTCCGACTGATTTCTAAATATTCACATATTATTGCCTCCTATCCTGGCCACACGTAAGGAGCATCTGTTGATGATGTCAATGAAAATTCTTGTTGACTTAAGGACAAGGATTGGATGAGTTGGTTGAAAACATCTATAAGGCCTTTGGAATTCAGATTCCCTTTGTCTGCATTTCATTCTGTAACTGAATTTTGTGTGTTCCATAAGTATCTATTAGCGTTTATGCAAACACATACACTTTGAACTGTATGATTTAACCGTCTTCAAAGAAATAATGTATTATTCTTAGTGTTTATCATATTTTTTTTTATTGCACTATTACATATTGCATTTGGTTTTTAGCCAAGAGTCCCTTTTGTGCTCTTTGGTGCAACTTACAGCTAAGATGATAGGAGAGAAAAACACCTTTCATTCAAGATAAGTAAGCGATAAAACCTTGATTTACTGGAACAATAATAACTGGTGCCTTATTTGTCTCCTTATCATAGTTTTGTTTAGAATTAGAATGCATGCAGAACTGTTATCTGTTTCCCTGAATGCCAAATGGTACCAGGTTTATCCTGAAAAATCTGACCTGACCAGGTGGCATCTCGTCAGGATAAACAAAAAGGTCCCTCTGCAGATAATCTAGCTGTGCATATTAGTGTCAATTGCTGCAAAGGTTAGGTAGGACTCTCTGCAAACTGATTTTATGAACCAGAAGGAAATGAGTCAGGTGTGATTAAAGGCTGAGGTTTAAAAAACTTACATACATGGAAACTGTTAGTTCGATGTAAAAACAAAATCCCATAAATGAGCGTCGTCTGATCAAACAGTATGAAGAGGATTAGCTCAGAAGAGCTCCTCCAAATAAGAAATCAAAATGTATACAAGCAACTTGTAATTTCAGGATTCTTCTCAGATTCAAGTCTAGCAGGAATCAGGTATCCTGCTGGTATCATCATGTTAGGCTCCCCCCCCTTTCCTTTTCCTTTTGTGTGTTGCTGGTATTCCAGTCAGTGTATCATTAACCAGTGTTGGATGATCTCATAAGTCCAACACCTGCTATTTCCGAGCTGTGGTCTTCGGATGCAAAATGTAACTAACCGTGACCAGAGTGGACCTACTTCCTCACTGAACCACGACATTGCTTCCACTGTCTCCATAGAATGAAAACGTAATTTGAATTGATGTCCAAAAAAAGAAAGAGAAAAACTCATTATCCCGTTGATGCATTTCAACTGTCCACGCAGGTCATGCATGTAAAGGTGTTAAATCATCTTCAGGAGTTTGTTATGCCTCTCTGCTTGACATTCCTCTCATACTTCCACTCGGTCACTGTTTCTCCCACGGGCTTGTTTAGGCGGGGAAGTTCACTTTTCGGTTTCGGATGAAAACCGCAACCGTGAAGGTCTGGCGGCTGCAGCCTCCCCGCCCGCCCCCACCTAAAAAAGAAAAAATCCTTAGGATAGTGAGTGAGCTTTGTCAGCTTTTAAGCACTAAATCATATTCTAATATATGTATTTGTAAATGAGTGATTGAATCTACTAAGTTATTGGGTAAAGTTTATTTGTATATGTATATATATATGTATATGTATATGAGTAAGTGTATCAACTAAGCTCTTTGGCAAAATGGGTGCGAGTTTGTTTGCGTGCACGCATCGATGACGTCCGTGTGACAATCATCTCCTGGAGCCGCATGACTCAAAGAAGTCGTCGAATACTGGAGGAGCTGCCTGGTGTTCTTTGCGGCTGCATTTTGGATGCTGCTGACTGGGAGGAGGTGCGGCGGGGAATACTAGGAGGAAGAAGAGAGGAGAGCGCTGTTGTTCCGTCAAACCCCCCCAGTCCGCCGATCCCCGGTAACAGTTTTAGGAGAAAACTGGACCATTGGGCTGCATTCCGCAGAAGCCGCTGCCTCCATCACTGCAGGCAAACTTTGTCCGGATAGTTCGATTTTATGTGAGGTAGAGAGCGAGCAACGAGAGGGAGAAACTGCCCGCGAGCGAATGGACAAGCACAAAGGTAAGAGGAGAAATTTCAACTTTGGGTTACTTTACTGACACAAAGCTCTTCCTTTTAACACTGGGGTGTCCCCGGTGCACACCTACCTAAAACTCTGCGGGTTGTGTTCATGCTTGAACCAAAATACACCAAAGTTACTTTATTACTACTTGACGTTTGTTTTACTTTTGATACACGACATAGATAGAATGTTTCCTGAAGTGCCAAGTGAGAGGTGATGTACTGTAGTCAGACATCTACATCCTTCTGAAATAGCATGATAGTACTGTGCAGCAGGCTGTTTTGACTGGCTTGGACTCTGGTCACCTGCCACTAATCTTCATTTTCCGGATTCCTCTGGGATGGTGCTTAGTTTGGTGAGAGTATCTTTTCATACTCTACCCATTGAATCAAGACTATAATCACTTAGACTATAATCAGAAGTGAATGCACATCTTTGTGTTTCACCACAAATATGAAGATGAGCTTACCCCCTAAGCACCTCGCCAGCAAGCTGGTTCTATAAAATAGTTTACACTGTGACCACTGATAAATTCCAATAGCATCAACATTGTTCTCAAAGCATTCCTCAAATACCACTGGTTATTTGTCCATGAGGGATGTGCAAAGCCATTTAAAACTTTCCCTTTCAGATAAGCAAAGAATTTTGAGACAAAATGCTGAAAGGTCACAGTGTGGCCATACACTGCATCTTTCTCTGTGTCTTACTTTAAACACAAAACACATTTTAATTATTTTTTTAATCCCTGGACCTGATGGGAGAGACATGACTGTTGACCATTAAAGCTGTGCTCTTGCCTTCACTGGTCCGGGGGAGGAAAGCTGAAAACAATGGCAACGGGTCTAACTAGAATGGGACCACTACTTTTTCAAAGCCAACAGTTGTTGCTGCAACGTCTCTGTCATCCAGCTGACTAGACAGCCCATTCTGTTTACTCCCACCCGCATTCTGCCTCTCCCTGGGTAAATGGCCAGGATTGTAAGCTGCCAAATGCAGAAGTATCCTGTGTAGTACTTATCTGGGTTGGCATATCATTGCTCTGGGGGCACTGAATGGATCGGATTTTAGTTAATTCAACTGTTTGATCTCTTAGTTGTCATAGTGGTATGTAGTTTTCTTTAAATTCCCTACATTAAATGTTTCAAATTTACGAATGTCAGACTAATGGTTCCTTATTTTGCTAATACATACACAGTTGTTTGTGTATTGCGTATCTCATGTACGACTTTCACAGATGAAGCGGAGAGACACATCCATCTATATATTTTTATTTATGCTTAGCATATTAAAGCATCTAGAGACAACGAAATCTGTGGTTGATGGGATCTAAACTTTTTTTTACTCTTGGTGATTGATAAATGAATTGAGAAAATGGAATCAATAATTAATGCTGCACCATGTCTGATAATGTTCTTACTCTGTTCTTCCATCATCCATGAGGCTTCAGTGATCGTCCACCAGGGGAATTACACTGAGAGTTCACTTAACTGCACTGGCCTTGTTTGAATGGCAACCAACAACTTTACAAAAAACATGTAAATAGACAGAGAGAGGGAAAAAAAAACATTAATTATGAAAATAGAGCTCTAATTACTCTTCAACATAGCCTTTATAAGTGCTTGTTTCAAATGAGGGTTCTTTGAAATTCAGTGAAAAATATCAATCATTACAGTTGTTTTAAAAGGACATGCAGAAGAATACAAACGTATGTGATTTGCTTCGTGAGATGGGTCTGAGATAGAGTGGAATTTTTCTCCTTTTCCCACAGTCAAAACTTAATAAATCTCCCAGGATAGAACATTTTTATGTATTTGGTGTAGTCTGAAGGTTACCTTGGCTCAATCTTTGAGCGTCTCTGAGATCAAATTACACAATCATGATCCCATAGGCATCTCAGCACTTAGAGAAACGAAGCAAGTAAATTCCAAGCTCTGGCTGAGGGGAGGCCCAGTCTCAGAACACACCACAACACCTGAAGTCAAGAGGGGGAAATGCCAACATTAACTGCTGTCACTATTTCAACATAACTTAAAAAAATGATTACATTTTCCAAAACTACTGAATGAAAGCCATCTTCAGTCTCATCGTAACATGAGCAGCTGTCTATGATAACCTCATTGCCCTAAGGAAAAAAACCTGTCATGATTAAAACTATTTCTATGTAGCAAGTTATACAATTTAAGGCATTCTACAGTCCATTGTAAGATGTTGTAATGTGTTTCAGAGTGTTTTGTGCTTTGAGAAGTTTAATTATGATTTTAAAGCCCTGCTTATCTGTCAAACTGATGAGTATACTCATTTAACTTGGTCTTATCTTATACTGGGGTTGTGAAACTCTTGTATTTTGTAAAAGAAATTGAATGGTCTTTGATACCCACATCAGTATATGTCAGTAAAATGAAAATAGTTTGCATTGCTGAGCATTCTATAGATAAAAAAGAAAAGTGATGAAAGGCAAGGAACTTGCATTTACAGTAGTATAGCTGCTGTGAAGAGTTCGTGTTCATTCTTTGGCAGCTGTACATAGTAGCACCAGGACACTGAATTAGATACGACGAACAGCCACCGGCAGTCAGCGGAGGGGGTACAGTAAGGGGAACCTGGAAATAAATCGGGGGGGCAATGACAAGGCAAGGCATTGTTTAGTATTCTGAATATGCTCCCTATTTCTCGAACCTCACTCATGCAGGTTTCATTCCAGAGAAACAGAACATCAGCTCGAGTCACTGGTTCTCACACCTCCTGCCAGAAATGACGTTTGGTTAAGTGAAACCACCTGTTGACCTGCAAAGATCTACAGGCTTGGATGTTTGAGAATCATAAGATCACAAGATGTCAGCTAGGTTGCCATTCGGGCATTGTGGACAAAGGTACCACAATTCATTGAATGCGTGTGGATTTTGGCATAATAAATTGCAGTGTGATACAAAATTTACATCAATTGTCAACATTTTATACTTGTGGAGGGCCCCTTTCCCTCCAAACACAGACCAGAGTTGACCTCATCAGATCATTGTCTTTGTCAGATATGTTCCCAACTGACTGGAAATACTCTTTGTGTTTGTGCTCAGCAATCAGGCATTTATCTGTTTGTGTGTTGTCCTTCCAAAACAGCATTTTCTAAATCTCTTCATCTCTTCACTTGGAGATTTGTGCATCTTTGCTGAACTTTGTTGGACTCTTTTGTATAATTGACCCCTTTTCAGCAGTGGATGTTTATTTTTTGCTCAAGTTGTATGATAAGCATCGTCAACACACTCATGCTGAGACACCACTGGAGAAAGCACTGCTGTTTCACACATGGGTTCAATCGGAGATTCCATAGATTTTACAGGGAGCTGGTTAGTAAGTCCATGAACTGTCCTACTTGACCAATTCAGACATTCGCGTTCACACGTACAGCACCCTGCAGTAATTCCTGAGTAATTTCAGTGTTTGCGGTGCACGTGAGAAGGCTTCTTGTGTGACTGCAAGCTGGATTTGTTTCTTGAAAGATCTTACTCTGGAATGTCTCGAAGTTTGCAGCAGTTTTCTACCTTATGACATATCACCAGTCTGCTTTTTAAAGTGCATCGAAATATCAGAAATGAAGCACAGTTCTGCAAGAAAAGCAATAAGATATTCTAAACCATCATAATAAATTGTTAAACATTATGCGGTCAATTTGTCAGTTTGTGTAATCAGTGTGTCGCATGCCCAAGCATATAAAGTAGCTGAATGGTTGCGGAGAAGACTGCCTTCTATGTTGAAGGATGGTCTCTCAATGTTAACAAAGATGGCTACTTTCACCCCACTCTCATTCTGTCTGTCCTTCCCGATTAAGATGGTTTCCTAAATGGTCTGTGCATTCCTTGCCTCAACAAACACAACATCTTCGACGAGTTGTTGTTTTTTTCCAATGCTCTGTTCTTTGCTGGCACAAGCTTTTGTTTTAGCTTTTGACTCGAGTATAATGGGATGTGGTAACTTTTTCTGAAACAATTTTTATTTGATTTTGGATTAGACATAACTTCTATGAGGATTCCTATTATCAATCAGAGCATCATAGACACCATCATATCATGGGAACTGGTCAGTTGTGATCCTCTTTGTTTTTGTCTTTCTGTTCTGTGAAGTGTGTGATTTCCAATATAAAAAGATGAATGTTAATCCTCAGTTTTCTTACTTCACAATCACCTGGTTCCTCAAAATGAAAAACAAACAAACTGAAAAGACAAGAAAAGAAGAAAAATGTACATCTGAAATGCCTGTATGTACGCATATTGGAAACACACATAAACACACACACACACACACACACACACACACAGAATATACAGTATTTTGTCAATGTGGAAAATCATAACAATTACAATCTACCTTTGATGGTTAATGAGGCACAGAGCTTGCAATATCCCAGAGATTATCACTTGAATACTCAATGTTGGTTTTATCATCAGTCTCCCGGAAATATAGGTCAAACTCACCTACATTGACTAGTAACAAACAAAATGTTGTAATGTTGAATGATCAGATATTCCTGATGGTTCATTATTTTCAAGCCAGGATTTTATTCCTCAGTGGGATTTTCATACACTATAATGTCATCTTACTGATTGATGAGTAAATCAAAAACGTTTCACATGGAAAAAGAAGGGTAAAACTTAATATTGATGATAAGTTATTGCTGATTGTTGAGAAGTTTCTGTAAGCAGACATCTTCTGTCTTGAAAATATCATCCAGACATGCTCCTTTGTTACATGGTCTGAAGCAGAACTGGTTGTATCTAAAAGGAGCTGTGCTCAAGATAACTTTGGACCAGAAATTTGCCTAACCACACCTTATTTTGAGGCAAACATGCCTTAGAGTGCAAAGAGGTAGAGGTTGTTTTCGCTAACTGTACCAATAACTCTAACCAGACTTGCCAGATTGTTTGTACACGCAAATGTCTTGGGAGGAGTCAATTCTGCCCCTCTTAAAAAAGGAAAACAATAAACACAGTGTATACTTGAATTAACTACCTCTCTGTCACCATCTATCTGCTGGTCAAAAAAGCTAAAAAACTTTTACACAGAGGAAACCCTTCCATGCCATTCTTTTTCTGAAAGTGAAGGAAACCTCTCAAGTGTCGTATCATTGATGGTCGACAAGTATGTTCCCTCATTCAGGATACTTTGCTGTAGTTTGAGTCACCTCCATTGGCATTAATTGCTGTAATCTTACTTAAAACCAGGCCTTTAGCTGACAGTATTCTCTCCTAGAATGCAGATTGATTGAACCCTTTCTGGCACAGGCTCAAACTTCAAGTGAGAAAAACTGGATATCCCAGCTACTTAGTAGCTGGGATATCCAGCTATCCAGCAAGGTATTGATAATAATTCATGATAATAATTCATAAAATAAGTACAATATCTCATGCATATTTTTAGAGTTTTCCTTGAAGAAAATGCTATCCACCCGAAGCTTAATGGGTTATTTTGCATTTTACCAATCCAACGGCACCTTACCATTTGACACAGCTGGGTCTTACTCAGGGAATATGCAATATGTCGCAGGGGCTCCCTTTCTTTTCTTTGGCGTCGGTAATAAAAGAAAAAATTCCATGATTCCCATTGCCAAATATAACATCAGATGGAATGTAGCAGTTTGAAAAAAGTACTTTTTTAAATTACCCAATTCTTTATTTAAAACTTTTAAAACAGAAGAAAAACAGTGAAAAATTACCTTCTTTGGTACCCATTTAGAAAATGATACAAAGGGACACCGTATGAAGCAAATATGACCCAACCGTTGAAAAATATATCTTTTGATGGATAAATGTTGAAATTACATAAACAATGCATTTCACAATGCAACATCATGATACCAAGTCAGTGGGTTTAACCTCCCTCAACCTCAGCAAAGTAAAGCAAAGATGAGAGTATCTGGACTGGCATGGGGTCTGCCTCTTTGCTTGTGTCATGGGGTGTTCTAGCCAACGGGGAGCAATGGAAGTGTAGGTAATTTAGGAAGCTGAACTGGGCCATAAAAATGATGAAAAGAGAGACAGTCTTCCTGCTCTGTGACAGTGGGGTGCACCATGTGAATTTGCCCCTTTTCCCCCTCAAGGCCTTCCACTTCACTTCCCAATCACAGCTTTGATCATTGGATACAGCAAGCTGTGGATCAGACTCGGATTGTAATTCTTTTTCTCATTGTTTACTTGTTTGAAAAGAATAGGTATTTAGAGGCGGACGACAGGAGCTTTAACAATTCTAATCATACACACATGTAAACACACTAGAGTGCACTCACCCTGCAGCTCTCCTGGCCACTTATCTGTGATAATAACTAAGCATAGGTGGTTTTATGAGGGGCGACACTGCTAGTTATTTTTTATTACTCAGCTTCTCCTTCTTGTCTGCTTGCTAATCAGACCAAGACTTTGCTGGCATGTACAGCTCCACTCTAACATGACCATCTCATTGTAGGTACCCATGCAGAGGACTACAGGAGCATATACTTCAGAAACCTCAGAATACTGGGAAGTCCTGGTGGAGGAAATATGGGTGGCAGGAAAAAAAGATGATGAAGAATTTTTGTGTTGTGTGATTTGTCTGGAATGTAACGTCAGTATGATTTCTATTAAGGAAAGGCGGATACATTCTGTGGCTAAATTATCATTACATTAAGTTTATTCCTTAAGATTTATTTGATATGGAGTCACATTAGTATTCATTTACAGTTATGTTTCAGGGTTTTAGGGGAACGTGATCTGACTTTCTGCCTCTCTTGCAGGATACACTCAAATATTTATACAAACTAGAAGAATAGTAGGTTTAGGGCTAGTATTTATTCATCAGTTCAAGTCATTTGAGAAAAGTCATTGGCCTTTATCATTCATTCAAGCTCATATTTGGAAGCCCTGTTCAGTCAAAAGGCTTTTCTTCCTTTCCATGCTGTCAGATATTTGAGATTCAACTTGTTTGATGTTTGTGAAGAGTTTAAGTTATCCATATCTAAAAGTTCAAATATTCTCCCTGTATCTCATGGGAAATTAAATGATAAGTGGTGGTCGTACAAAAATGATTTGTGAAATCACAAACATCTTTAAAGGTAATCATGGTCCATTATTCAGCACGCAAAATGCAACTTGCAATGAAAACATCAAAGTTTACAACCACCATCAGATTTTGTATTGAAGCAGTTTCCATTGTGTGTACATATTCTCTCATTTTTATTCAAGGAGAAGAACTAGGTTAAATGTTTTTCATTTTCAAAGGTGTCATTGTAGTGTTTCCCAATGTTACATGTGGTTTACAGCAATTACGTTTTTTTAAAGATTTTATAGATGTGTAAGTGGACTTTTTAAATAGGGGTTAAAAAGTATTTCACAATTTGGACCAATCTGAAAAATGGCATTGAAACTGAAAAAATGACTGCAAAACATTAATGTTAATTTTTTTTTAATATTTAAAATCATACTTTCTCAATTGTCACTGGCTATTCTTGCCACCCTTCATTCATCAATCATTTCAGTAATATCCTGTAAAGAAGAATATTGTATTTGGTTTTACTCCCTTACTACATGTATGCATTAAACACTCTCTTGCTCACTCACTCACTCACTCACTCACTCACTCACTCACTCACTCACTCACTCACTCACTCACATGCACAAGCAACAGTATTCTGCAGGCACAACAATTACTTGCTTAGCATTGTAATCAATGCCTTCATTTATTGGAGACTTAGAAGGGTATATTTTCTCATTAGCAAGCATGAGCTGTTCAACTGCCTGATATCATCAGAGTAAAGACGGAACAGATCTAAAGTAAGACTGGGAAAATGAGGCGTTGTTTGAGAAAGATAGATCTAAAGTAAGACTGGGAAAATGAGGCGTGGGTTGAGAAAGTTAGATGAATAAGGGCAAGATTTGATAGTTGGGGCAGTGAAAGAATGAATGAGGTGAAAGTTGAAAAAGAGAGTGGAACTAAGTGACTCCACCTTTTACACCCTCTTTCTTCAGTCCATGTACCTCTGGTATTTTGGTATAATAGCAGCAAAACACCAACCATCTGTTGCTTGGATGATTCATGAGATGTTGATGGTTTTTAGCAGGGGATTCATCTTACTACCTACAGACTCATAGAGTATTCACCTATCTAAACTATGCATTTAATCACAGTGCAGTGATAGTGACACAAGGGCTTTGGTTTCTCTCTCATTTTGGATCACGGTTCAAGGCACTTTGATCAAACTTTTTAAATTTTAAATCATCATTGCAGAATGCCTCCAGCATCTTTTTATGATGCCAGTGTCAAGAGAGGCAAAAAATAACAAGACAGCAACTTTTGTGTGTGATTTGTATTTGAATACTGACTGTTAAATTTTTCAACAAGCTGCAATAGCACAAAAAACGTGGGCTGCATGCTTCCCATAACATTTTCGCTCACAGATGCATTACTTTAATAATGACCGAATAAACTCCTCAAATGGGCATAATATAGAAAATGCTTGGTTCATGAAATTAGATACTGATATGAACGCGCCTGCAGCACACGTGATCACACTGTCTGGTCATGTGCGACTGCCAGGGTTTGGTGGAGGAAGCCGACCGTGTCCTGCTGGCAACCAAGCAGTTCACCATCCAGAGCATGGCTCTGGACCCCCTGCGGACGACGCAAGGGGTCATGGATTCGGCCGGGCTGGCCAGTGTGGCCGCCCTGAGGAGGCGAAGGACCGACTTCTGCTTGCTCCACAACAGATTCAGCAGCAAGGCACGGGGCTGAGTTCACCCGTGCTCGTTCGAGGCTCAAGGAAAAAAGCAGAGCCAGCGCTCTGTAGCTGCAAAGGGAGTTGGCGGACACACCCAGCTACTGTTCATCAAGGACTCAAGGTATGGACTGAGATTTCTGGCCTCCATTGCGGTCCCCAACATCGGTGTAGATTTTCTGGCCATGGCCTGCTCGTGGACGTAACAAACCGCTGTTTAATCGACGCCGTATCTTTTGCCACCTATCCATGTGAGACGCCGGGTTGTCCCTCTGCGCACGCTAAGTTTTTGGCATCGGGAGATGTGTACCAACATTTGCTGGCAACTTTTCCATCGCGACACCCACGTATTCTACTGCATCTGCGAGGCACAGCGTGGAGCAATTCATCCCGACGATGGGACCCCCTATTTTTGCGCAGGCACGGCACCTTAACGTGGCCAAGCTAGCGACCACCAAGGGGTAGTTAGCCACCGTGGAACGCCTGGGGATAATGTGGGGGTCCAACAGCCAATGGGCCACCCCCGCGCCACATGATGCTCAAGATCGACGGGTCGTGGCACCCCTGCGGCAACTTTCGGCGGCTGAATAACGTCACCGGTGTTGTGTGACCTAACTTTTGTGTTTGTCTATCTCGACGATATACTGGTGGCCAGCCCGTCAGCTGACAAGCACCTGATACAGGTTTTCCATCGTCTGGACAAACACGGCCTGATAGTCAACCCAGCTAAATGTCAGTTTGGGTGGTCAGTTTGACTTACTGGGCCATCGCATTTCACCGCAAGGTGCAGTTCCGTCGCCTGCGAAGGTGCAAGAAGTGATTGGTTTTCCCCGCCTGGCCTTGGTCAGGGCATTGCAGGAGTCCTTGGCTGTCCCTGCCCAGTGGTTCTGGTGGCCTGACGTCAGCATGTTTTTGATTTGGGGAAATCCCCCTCGCACCCGGGCATCTAAGGGTCAGCGGAATTGGTGGGTACTAAGTTTGTCTGGCCTTGAATGCATAAGGACATCAGGGAATGGGCGGTAGCATGTGTGGTGTGCCAGCGTGCTCAGGTTTACTGGCATGTTAAGGCTGCCCTCGAGCCGTGTCTGATTCCGGCCAGGCGTAGGCCCTCTGCCACCTTTGCAGGGTTTCACGCACTTGCTCTGCGTGGTCGATCGGACCACCAGGTGGGCGGAGGTGGTTCCGCTGTCCTCCATGGCGACATCGGACGTGTCTAGGGCTTTTCTCTCTGCCTGGTTTGCCTGTTTCAGCACTACGTTCAGCATTACTTCGGACAGGTGTCCGCAGTTTCTGTCAGCACTTTGGTTGACACTTGCTGGGTCTTTGGGAACTATTGTATGCAGTACAACGGCGTACCACCCTCAGGCCAACCACGGTTCTGGTCGCCCTTCGTCAGGCAGACCACGGTTCCGGTTGGTTTTCCGCAATCTTTTATACGAGTGGAGCTCATGTCGGCTCGTTCCCTTTTTCTGCGACACAACCCCAACCGCTCGCCTCTTCAGCCCCCGTACGACAACCTTTCCGGGTCCTTGAGGCAAACACTAAGAGTTTCGTGCTGTGAAGTGTGTGATCACCAGGCTTAGGGAGCGGGTGTTGCTCGATCGGCTGAAGCCAGCATACAGGGTGGCTGGTGAAGTTCTGCTTCCTGCCCAGGTTCCCTGCCGTGGTCGCCCTCCATCCAGGACCGCAGCAGCACCCACACGGGTTCAGTGTCCGGTGCCTCCGACTGTTACGACCGAGGAACACCACGGCCGTTATGGGAGGCTGATCTGGCCTCCCCTGAGGCAAAAGTTTGGTTCAAGGGTCCCTTCTGAGTGTTCGGGGGGGGGGGGGGGGTGGGGGGGGGGCAATGGGGGTTTGCCTTTTCCCCCCCGGGGGTGGGGGTGGGGGGGGGGGGTTAGGGGGGGGGGTTTTTTGCGCCCC
>CAAKHD010006856.1:0-42688 GCA_901007705.1 Fistularia tabacaria | reverse complement strand
CCGCCGCCTCCTGGGAGGAATGTTTGTGGTGGGGGGGTCTGTGGGGGGGGGGGGGGGGGGGGGGGGCTGTGCGGAGGGCAATGAGGGCTTGGCCTTTCACCCCACGGGACTGGGACTGGGGGGTGTGGCTTAAGCGGGGGGTATATCTGCGCCCCGGAAGTGCACTGTCATGGTTGTTGTATAGTGGTATTGTGGTGCTCATGATTAAAGATAATCTCATCCAAGACTCCAAGGTTCCATCATCGATTATTCCTCGCCGAGCACCACATCATCCCTTTATTCACTGTCTGCTGGATATTTTGCAGCATTCAACACAGCTAACAAGATAAGCTCATATCTATTGTCCTCTTCTTGATTGTTTAGTTTAAGGTTTCTTCTATTTGACTGTGAGGCATTTTCTTAGTATAATTAGTGACTGCGACCACAGTGGTCAATAAGGAACAGGGTCCTAACACAGGGTTTTCCTTCAGGTGTAGATGCCGCATTAACCACAACTTCAGTGTTCACTGTTTTCCAAATAGTCTCTAAAATTGAGTGTTGCCTGTCTTTTTGCTTGCAGTTTGAATGGTGTAGAAACTCAAACAATCACATCTTCTGTTTTCTTTGTTTGTTTTAACATTTCAACATGTTTTAACTATTCCACCTTGCTACCATGGCCTTGTCTGGTTGCTGAAAATACTCAGAGACACAAACCAACACAGCCCGTTAGATCATAATAAGCAAGTGTACATATACCATGTATATTACTACAGGTGGGATCGTTACAGGTTGCAACATCAGTGTCCTCTCTTTATAATGCAGTCAGTCACTTATTCCAGCACTAAACCATGTGTACCTGTACCAGTGAGTACCGAGTTAGAAAGTCCCAGAATTTATCAATTGAAGTACCACATTAAAGGCTCTATGTTCTAAGGACTGTTAAGATAAGATATGATAATACGTTGTTGATCCCCATTAGGGAAATTTGAGTGTTGTAGTTCGATGAGGCCTTGGGGAGGAAATCATTGAAAATGAATTAAATTTGTCATGTATTTAACATATAAACTTTTATTTTATTATTATTTTGATTATTGTTGTCGTTTGTTGCTTTTTGGAATTTATTCATTTATTTATTTATCAATCTATCAGTTTGTCAAAAGCAATCCCCATTTACTTCCCTGGTTTCTCCTGGTCTCTTTACGTATGTTCCTTTTTCCAAGTCCCTCAGCATTGCTATCACACACAGAAGCCCCTTTCAATGAAGTCATTATTTTGAAACTTGCGTTTTTTTCCAGGTTTCTAGGGTAATGATACCAAAACACAGCTTGAAATAACCCACCCATGTCCACTCAGATGCTGCCACGAAGCTGATCCAAGCATGCTGCGGAGACACAGACCAATGGCTATCTGTCGTCAACAAGCATCAGTAACAATGGTGTTTAAAACTTTTTCTACTGGTTCCAAATCTCCCTATTACCATCACTTCCCTATACTTGCTTTGAATTATCTGATTAGACCACCTTTCTAAATCCACTAATCTTTAGTTTATTTTATGGACTTATATCCTAAAAATGATCTTTTTTTTTTAATTAAGATTTATTTTTTGCCATTTTCAAGGTTGGGGCTCTTCTTTTTTCCCCACAAGAAAAACCCTTTCAGTTTAAAAAGGAAGTAACTATCTCCTTCTTTTGTCTTATCACTATGTAAACATTTGTGTTTGCTGATGTCAAAAGTTGCCAAAATATGAATAGATGATTTAGCAGTTACATAAGGGCTAATTCACTATTCTTTACTTCCTTCATTGGCCAGAATAAGTAAACATGGTGATGACAGAGCGAGTCACTGCAATGAGGAATGAGTGTGTTTATTGTTATTGTTGAGCTGCTCGAGAACAAATTATTTTCTGTGTTTGCAGTACGTTTCTTGATGTGTTAGTGGTAAATAGGTTGGATAGAGTCTGGGTCAAATGATTAGTGAAGAGAGAATTTAGTGACACTGCTCTCAATATGTTTTGTAACTACAGTACAAATCTAAAAAGGGGATGCACCTGTTTAGAGTGAAGTCATGCTAATGGGTGGGAGTCATCTGACAGACAGAGGTTGTTAGTTAAAAGTTCAAAAAGTGTAAACATTGATGTTAAACAAGCAGTGTGAACACATCTGCAGCTATTTTCCACAGCTGCACCACATCCCAAAAATATGACTGTGATTCAGAGAGAAAAAGGAGAGCTTCCAGAACAGACCTCAACCAGCCTTGAGCTGAACAAGCAAGTAACATGGCTTACATTTTGGGAGAGTTTATTGCATCATGAGGGTGAGGAACATACCTTAAATGTTGTATTGTGTTCTGTTGGTCAAAGTCACAAACATGCATGAAACGAACACTAGCAGCAGATATACTGTGATACTTTTTGGACTTTTGGATACTTTTTAGGTCAATCAAAAAGTATCATTTCCAGATGAGAGCAGAGAGCACAGAGCAAGAGCAGATAGGAACACTTGGTCAGTTTGGTATGAGACAGACAACCAACAGGAAATGGCATAAATTCAAAATAGTTGCATAAAAATTACAAAAGTAGAAATTTAGAGTAATTCTGCTTTGAAATATCGTTGTTTACCCATTACAACAAAGTCTAAAACATTAACAATAAACTACCAAGGGATATTTAACATATCTATACTGTAGTAATTGAGTAACTTGGTGAATTTTCTCCACTTACTGTATATAAAGATTTCACTCTTTGCACTTTCAAAGTATCTTACACTGGATTGCATTCACCTAGTCACATACATACACTCACACATTGATGGTGTCAGAGCTGCCATACAAGGTACTGACCAGGCTGTCAGAAAAAACTTAGGGGTTCCTTGCCTTGCCCCTGCTGCATGCAGACAGAAGGAGCTCGGAGTCTCTAACAGCCAACCTTCAAATTGGAGAGTCACTTTGCTCAACCAACTGAACCACAGCTACCAGTTTGATATTATTTGATATTACTATGCACATGCACACATTGGTATACACCACCCACTTACAAGTCAGTGGGGGTCATCAGCTATGGCGCTTCCTTCTCTTTGGGCTTTGAATGTGAACTGCTGTCTTCATTGTTTATGTAATGTGATAAAAAAAAATCTTCCCTTCCCTCCCTCTTTTGTAGTCGACATTCTGACATGTCATTTTAAGCTTAACACAGGTGTGATTAATTTAATTATTTATGGTCCATTTACGTCTTGTAGGGATTTAGTAGTGATCCAAGAATAACTACATTGGCTCTGACACTTAATACTACTGAACTGTAATAAATATATTAAGACTATAATATATATTTATAGCAATTAAAAATGTCACAAGCCTGTTATAACATGGCAACTTCGCTGGGAAATTGACCTATTGTTGTATGTGGCTTTGTGTATCCCTGAAGGCTTTACAAAATTCCATTTACTTTAGATTTTGCCCTATTCTTCTAATTTTAAGCACTTTTACTGGATTAGTAATATGTTCTCTGAGTGACTCCCTCAGCTTGCTCACACAAAGTATCAGCAACCCTGTTTAACCTGAAAATAGCTTGATTGAAATGAGAGGCCATGTGTGCCTTGTTAATTAGTAAAATTCAAATAATAAACTTTTTACCCTCCTCTGGCCCTGCGATTTTTACTCCATAATTCTCTGTATTGCGTCCACCTGACTTAAATGAAAGCTTACCTAATGTATCTATTGTCCTTGACTAATACTTATAGCTGACTGACCTTGTAGATTTATAAGTATTCATGCCAAAAGTGCTATACTTGGGTCTTTTCAATAAGGTCTAATAGTTGGCACGCACAAGCTTCTCTCCAATTATAGCAGTTGGATGAAATATTTGTGCTAATCCCTACAACATTGTGGCCTCTCAGTATTAATGCACACCCTCCAGCCACTCAGAAATGAAATGCTGGCATAATTCTAACAAGACCCTCTTGTTCAACAAATTTATTAAAATTGAATGAGGATTAAGGACTCAAGTCCGGCCCTTTCTCTTGTTTAAATGCCTCGTATTGAGTCAGAAGTTATACTGACGTGGCCTTTTTGAATGCAGGTCTATACTTATCCAGCTGATGTGCTGTAGGATTTATCCTCCTGTGACTATGTACAAATAAGACCTGGGATAAATATAGACATTGGTGGTAATGTACAAAAAACAATTGCAGTCTGCAGATATTTCCAAATTTAACATCCGTCATTTTTGTCAGCAAGATTTCAGCACAGTACCTTTACATGCAATCTTCAAAAAATATGTATAATTCAATGTTAACATGGATGTGATTTGTCTTTTCTCGCTGCAACACATATAATCAGAAACGCTAAGAGAATAATAACAATCCTAAAACAAACACATCCTAAGATACTCATATTGTCCCACTACTACTTTGGTTACTTGGAACCTCTCGGATGAGAGGTGAAACGTCTTTAAGGGAAGAAAATCAAGTCGAGTTGCTACAAGAAGATTTTGACAGAAATTAAACAAAAAAATTTTGATCAAATATTTTGCAGGTATTCCAGTGTCCAATGATTTGAGTTGGTGTAATAATAAGTCACTGCCAAATCTTGAATGACATTATCCAAGAAAGTGCAATTGAATTTACTGAGGAAAAAACTGTTAGTAAGATGTCATCACAATTTTGTAAATTACAAAAAAAATGAAAGCGTTGATGTGAAATGGAATATTTATTTAAAAAAAACAATATATAGACAGAATACCCACCCCCAAGAAAATTCCTTGCTACTGATACCAGGCTATTTTAAAAATATATATATTTTTCAACATTCTTTAAAAGCTTTAATCAGGTAATTAAAGTACACAATACCGGAGTGCCTAATAAAAAAGCAAATACTTTTCTAGTGTGAGAGAACTTAAACAAAAACAAAACTGTTTATTTGTGTTAATGGAATTAAGAATCAACCTGAGGCCTCAGGATGAGAAATTTCCCTCATGTGTTATGTTAGTGTTTGGAAAGTTTTGCTTCTTAATTCTCACATTTCCTGTTTACTGTGTTTTTCTTCCATCAAAAACATTAAAATTTCATTTGCTTAAAGCGCTGAAGCAGTCTGGCTCTCTGACAGCCTCTCAATTGCAGTGAGTTGTTTATGCTTTGGAGGCTGTGGTATAGCCATAACCCACAGAGACAGCCGGCTGCAGACCTCTCTGTCCTGTCAGCTGACCACGTTTCCCAGGGTCCCCTCAACCAAAGGGCATTTAAGTCAATCTCTCCAAACACACAAGGGAGACACTTGAAAAATGTTTAGATTCATGCTGAGCACCCAAACATGAGCAGCTAGAAGCTCAAAGACATGTTGATGTCCACAGTTTTAATCAGCATCCTAACTGTTATACAGTGGGGAGTCAGGTGTAATTTCTGATTGGCTTTGTCATGGCTTAGCAGACTTTAATTACTTCCATCCCTGTGGGTAAGACTGTGGAGATATCTTATTGTACAGGTTTTCTGACCCTGGGCCTCTCAGAGAAGTTGACTCAGCCTGAGTGGGAGTCATTGAAAACAACCCTCCTGCCATAACTTTGGGAAATCCTAGCATCATCTCTGAAAGGCAAACTCACCAGGATCTGATCATCTATAGAGCAGGCTTGAAAGTGCATTGTTTTCTAGATCTGAATTAATTTCTGGTTTGACCAAATCATCTTTCAGTGTTTTGACGTTACAAATTAATGCATGGGTCTAACTTGAGGCCCTAGGTCCCTTATCAACTCATTGATGTTGTCATCTGAGCCCCACAGTTTACATTTTAGCTGCATGGAGAAGACAGTAGCTGATAGTAATGAGGCTTCACAGAGAAGCCTCATTACACATAGCAGTTTGTTCTCCTTGTGGTCTCATGTACTGTTTTTTTTGCAGATTCTGATTACTTTCACCCAAAAAGGCTTTTGATTAAGTTCTTTCAAATAAGTGTTTTGTCTGTTCTTGTGAAGACCTTCAGTTTTCCCGAAACAGTTTGGTTTGAGTGGGAATTAAAATACTTGATTCATCTTGCATTTCTTCGCAAAAAGAGAAGTTCATTGGGATACCAATAGGACTGTGTTATACATCTCAGTTTGGCTGTGATGAATCAATAAATTTTGGGGGGAATTCAAGCGATTTCTGTTTTTTTTTTTTTGTTTTTTTTAAGCCTTTGTTTTTCGTTGTCTTATACCTCCTGCAAAGAAACTCAAGTCTAAACTGTAGATTGTGGAAATTGGCACAGTTTCAACTACTTCTAAAGTGGATTGAGGAAGTAAATTGTGTTAAGCAATACTTGCAGTCTCCAGGCAACCTTCAAATGAACAATTAATTGATCCTAGCCAAGGAATACTTGGATGCACAACTACCAGCCTAAGTCCAATGAAATAGGGAATTTTTCGGTCTACAAGTTGTTTTTTTTATACTGACAAACAAATAATTGATAAGTCATGTTGATTAAGGCGCCATGGTGGTGCATCTGTTCACACTGTTTACATCAAGGAAATACCGGGTTCAAACTGTCTTTTTTTCATGAAAAATCAGCATGTTGCTACCAAGCAAGTCAGGCTGATTGAAGTTGATAAATGGTTCATATTGTTGAATATGAGGTTTCCTGTCTGTGTCTGACTGACAGGCCTCCCTGCCCAATGTGTACCTTGCCTCTCATCCAGTCATAGCTGGTCTTAACTCTAGCTCGCGGTGACTTTGTGCTGGTAGAGAACCATCACAAGAGTCAGAAATAATACGCAATTGTTTTTTTTTGTTGGACAAAAAATCGGAGAAGTTTCTCCACTTCTATGTCCTGAGAAGGGTAAATTAATTGTATGACTTTTAGTAAAAAATGCTGTATCATCAATTAGTCATCTTATTTAAAAAAAATGAATGGACATAAATCTCAAAATGCTAAAGCATTTCATATTTTCAAACATAAAAAACATGAGAAGGGCGTACACTCTGCTGTCACATCTGAACAGAACAAATTACCCTTAAAGCAGCAGTAACAATATTTCAAGAAATAAATCAGAAAGAAGAGAAAATATGTTTTGTAAAAAATAAACACACATAAATGTGTGTCTGTTGATACCTTTTTTTCATTTGGCAAAACTGACGTCATTACCCACAATATAAAAGACAATATCTATAAATAGTATAAGTTCTAATGGGATTTCATACATGGGATCTCCTCCACCTTTCCCTTTAATAAAGTCTTTCTTCTTTACTGCCCCTCGGCCTCATATTCCGGTGGACACAATGAGGCCCACTCTAGCAAGGGGCCCATTCATAAGGCCAGGAGACAGCGACGGGAAACACAAAGAGCTTCCCTCACAGCTGAGAGGGCTGTGAGCTCAGCGCTGACCCCTGAAGGATGTGTGTGGGCTGCAAGCAGACACAGTGGCCCCGCCGACTTCGAAACCAGGCTCCTCCCTCCTCTGGAGTTGACCTTTCACTAAACCCCAGACAACCTGTAAGGATCTTCTGAAGCTAGAGGGAGGGAGATGATTAAATGATGTATATTAATGGCCAAAGACTGCTGGCAGAAACAACCACTGAAGAGTCTCTCTTCTCTTGCACTTGAGGTGCAAAGCAGAGGAAATCAGTGTGTGATAGACAAGTTGAACTTCCTCCAGGAAAATATTAATTGTTCTAGCTGCCTCAGCCTTGAAGCTTAACGGGCTAAATTACTGATGGAGAGTGTGACAATCCTGGGCTTGTACATTTTCCCAGTATTCTCATATACTCTTACATCATTATATGTTCAATAAAATGTAGCATGATGGGAAATTTTCATGTGTATCCAATCAGCCCCATTTCCCCTCTGTGATTTCAGTGCTGGACCAGCTCCTGGTGGAGCTCCACCACTTCCTTCTCATCCTGGACAAGGAGACCTTGAGTGGAAATGCTACAATTCAGAAGGGTTTGCTCTCAGATCTCCTACAGTCCTACAGAGCCTCCAATTGTAAGTATTAAACACTCCAAGCAGAAATTTGCCATAACACAGGGAGTGGGGAAAAACTAGATTTTCCATCCAAATGCCAAATAGATTTAGCCATGTGAATTAAAACACATGTCTGATACATTTAATCACAAAAAAGATATATTGTTTGAAGACTGGAGGTAATTTTGTACAATTGATTATACCATAGTGAAATTACTCCAAGAGAAATTAAAGACAGTTGATCTGTGTTCTTTTAGAACCTTTACATATTACATTCCAGCAGTATAGACAGGAGGAATTTTACGCATATATTACAATATGAGGGGTTTTAAAACGTTGGTGAAAATCCTTGTGCTTGATAATAAGTAGATCTAGACAACCAAAATAATTTCCCTACTGTCATATTAAATCATATTCAAAGTCTGGAAAGGATAGGTTAGGAGAGGTTATAATATGAGCCATAAACCTGGTAAAAATATGAAGCATAATATGTTATTCCAAATAAATGTAAGTATGTTCAAAATGTTCGACACCCATCACCTTGGTGATTCTGCAGTTTTGGCCTATGATACAGATCCACTATCAACTGTGTGGATCTGAGAAACAGTTGTAGTTTGCATACATTAAAGTCGGCAGATCTCATAAATTATTAGGGGGTATAAAGTTTGGCCCTTCATAAAAATTAAACATTTTGCTCATGGCATCGCAATTAAGTTGTAACAAGAGCTGGCTAGAGGCAAGTTCCAAATGACTTAGTTCCCCTTTTCTTTCATTTCCTAAAGTTGTTGTTTTGGTGATTGGATGATTGTCAGCCCGTTCTATGTTCAGCCGCAATTGTTTAATGTTGGTTAATCACAGTGGTTTTTAGCTTTAATTTGCCTTCACACAAAGCAGGTTATACAACATGTGGTCATCTGTGATTTTTTTCCCAGATATGAATGAGCTTCCAGTGAGAGTCTGGGTTTCAGCTACAGCAGTCAACCATGCAATTTCTTTGCCATTTCAAACTCTTACCAACTAATGTGTAATAATTACTCTTTTGGGTGGCTCCTTGATCAAAAACAGTTAGGATCTTTAGTTTATTTTAGCAATTCATTTAACAACTACATTGTGACTTACTTTCTTTTAAGAATTAATAGGTTGCTATTCTATGTCGCTATGTGGTTATATACTTTTTGTACATTTACAAACTAGCAAAGAGCTCCCTTCCGAATCTTCAAATGACGCAAAACCTGTTAAAGATTCTTCTAAGCTGCTCAAGAAAGGTTTGGTTTTCTTACCTGCTGTCATGAAAACAACTTATTATTGCTGCGACTGCTGGTAAGCTGAAGTGATTTATTGGGGTCAGTTAGTTCTGAGCTACCAGCTTGAGGTCAGGTGTCTACCAGTCATTGGTGTGTACTCTATACCAAGAAATGTCTCCTGCCTCTCCCTCCAGGCTCTAGCTTCTTTTTCTTTATCTGATATTGAAAAAATGCTGACTTTTAGCTACTACCTCTACTACCCCTGTATTTTATTTGTTTTTACTTTGCACTGCCACTTTCAGCTTCTACCTATGGGCTACTGTTATAGCTGTATTTCCCTTCTGACTGTATCCTCTACATTCAAGGTAAATGGTTGCAATACTTCTGTAGTGCAGGAGTAGTACCTCAGATGAATTTCCCTGAAGGGACAGTAGAGTTCGTCTTATCTTAGCTTAGCTTAGCTTAGCTTAGCTTATCTCAGCTTATCTCAGCTTATCTTAAATGGTGCAATCGCTCAAGATATTTACTTTATGCTAATCTTTGTAATAATATACATGCCTATTTTTTTTCTTTCCTGACTGCTCCCTTTTACTTTTGGTGTCATTTTGGACTGGAAAGTCATCGCACGCACTTAGACATGCAACCACACACCAATACACACAAGCAGTCATGCTTTTCCATGTTCAGGACCTGGACATGTTTCTGTGTACTTCCTCTTCTGGCTCCGAGCTGTATCAATTTTCCGAAGCTGCATCTATCCACTGGGGACATTCACTTCCTTTAAGCAACAGTTTATAAATAGATTTTCAGCTCAGTTCCCTGAAAATCTGTTTTCACTGTACAGGCAGAAACATAGTTTGACTGCTGCTGCTTAGCTTCACCTCATGTTATCAATTTCAGAGAACAATCCTTGTTGTGTCACTGAAGTGTCACTGAAGGTTTAACTTTTGTTTGGTTTTCTCTCAGCTTATAATATTTGTTAGCTAAAATATATTTAAGAAAATCAAGTGCCCTTCCTCGTAGCTGCCGCAGCTCATAGCAAATTCCCATAACAGGATAAAGTAGCCAGAAGGAGCCCGCTTCACCAAAACCACAGATTTTATTGTTTCAGAAGAGACGGTCATTCAGGCTGTTTATTTGGCGATGTCATGGCAATAGGTTCAGCAGCTTGTAATTGTCCCACGGTGTCCAGAGCAAAATTAAGCCTAGCGCAGCCTTTCACTCACTAAGCTGTCTTAAGAGCCGAGTATGACATGAGGTTTCATCATCTCAACATGTTGACTGAATGATTTTCATCATCATAAAAGGTCTTATTTTTCTACCTTAATTAGAGCATTATATTGTCCCAATTTAGTTGACTGAACTGGCAACATTTCAAGCCTGTTGGACACAGGGCTATATAAACATACAACGTAATTATTGTTTTAAGTTTATGAAGTAATACTTCCCTATCGGCCAAACCTCAGTCAGACTTTAAAACATATAGTAAATCTATTTGAGATGCATTCTGGTTTGGGGACAGTGTTCAGTATATTTAGTTGCATGATCATGTAAAACTTCAAAGATAAAGTAACACAAAGCTGCGTTTGTGCACCCATGAAGTTTTCTGACTAATGTACGATGAATGTCCGCCACATCCAGAGTGGGTGTCATCCACACAATGAGCCACTTATTTGGGTGGAAGCTCCTCTTTTGTACTGGATATCTCACAAATATGTGAAAAGTTATCATTCTCATTGATCCTCTACCTATGCTACAAGGGAACTCATCCTGAGGCAATAAATACATATTTTGTGTGAACTGGAAACATTGGAAAAATTTTGCTGTTGTAACTTAACTTGTCTTAAACCCTGACTCTACTTATATTTCATTATCCTTATTAATCTTTTTCTGTTCATCTCATTTTACTGTATCTATTTGTATAACTTTCAGCATGGAGCATCTGGGATCACACAGTTTTGTCCATTATCAATTCATATTTTAAGTATGCATTTATTTACCCATAACTCACTACTGCAGAGGAGTTGCATAAAGAGCCCTGAAAATCCAAGATCAGATTATAAACCCTCATTATCATACAATAATGTGGATATTTACTCAATTGGAGCCAGTGTCTTTCAATATAATGGTTTTTATTTCACACCATAGCAGATATTAGAAAACAATGATAGGCTAATGACTCAGAAAGTATGACCAGCCTATAGTTTTCATTTGGTGTATAGAGACTTTCATTCATGCCAACCCTTCAAGACACCTTCAAGACAGTCCTGTTGAGAAATGCTGACACTGACATTTTTGGTCTCCATGCAGGTTGTGATGAGGAATATATCTACATGAATAAAGTCATCCTTGGTGGAAAGGAAAAAGGCGACAAAGGTGTGAGTTTCAAATGGTTCCTCTTTGTAGCGTAGTGATGAACCTCAGTACTTTTAGTTTAAACATTTGGTTGGATCTTATCCTTTATTTATGGACAAATCCAACATTTTAGCCATGTAGGCAGCAGTACTTTGTTTTTCTTTGACAAAATCCTGACTGCGATGCAACTCAGGCAAGCCTCTGTTTTACAGTTATTTAATGCAACCATGGCAACACACTACATTAACATGTAATAATAGTGTGATACCTAAGCATTGTCATTGTGAACTTGCTGACCCTTTAATTTGCAAAAGGAATAAATAAATCATTCCTAAGTAAAGCCTCAGAGACAAAGCCTCAAAGACAAGTACAACAATCATTTGTTAGAAAATATAATGAACCACAGGTTCATATATTACTATGGTTACAAGCTGAGAATCTGGATCCCCCAGAACTATTGTGCCTTTCAGAACTCTGAACCAGTCTATTCATAGTAACTTTGTAATGGTGTTGTAAAAAATTGCATTCTTGTCCAGCCACGCTGCAAATAAAAACTGTGGCAATATTGAGTCTGAAGCTGAAAAGCAGACCGTTACAGTGAAAGTCGTATGCGAAATAAGGATTTTTAACCAAATTCCTTGAATATCGACAAAACATTATCAGAAAGATGTTCCTGAAAATTTGGAAGAAAAAAACAGATCGCTGTTGACATGAAAGGTCATGCATCTGCATGTAAATACAAATGAAAATTTTTACCTTTAACTTAAACAAGCCTTTCAAATAATTTATGAGGCATATTTTCTCAACAATGCTGTATCTTCATGATAGGTGGTAAGTCAAATTAGCCTTGCCATGTTCATCTATTCCCTAGCCTACTTTCCAATCACAGAAGTTGTTTACAACAATATAAGATAAGCTACTGTTATTTCTTTTCAGACTCAAAAGAGCTATGATGTTGCAATCCAATGTGCCCCATTATAGCAAGACAGCCCATTTTGGTTGACTAACATGAGAGGACACCTTTCAGCATGCTACTTAAAAGTCTAATTTTATTTAACATATGTATTGAGAGGTTGCTGAAGTGAGAGCATATTTGTTACATTACTGCACCTCTTACCCAATAGGATTTGACTCAAGTGAAAGCAAAGGCAACAGAGACCCTCCTCTCCCCTCTAACCCACCATTTCCTGTTTCTTCATAACTGTTCAACATCTGAAACTGAACTGTTTTGTTTGGACCTTGATAAGAAATCAGTTTGAGCAAGCATTGGGCTTGCACAACTTTTTTTTTCTTTTGTTTTCAAGAAACTCTTAAACTCTTAAAGTTTTACAGTATTACTGGGGATTAAGATTTTGAATTTAGGGTTTAAGGATTATGCAGCAAATCTCAACCAGAGATTATCTAACGGACAGATAGATGCATACATACATAGAATTATTTCTGTAACCAATGCAAAATCTGACATTGTCTTTTCCTGACTTCCACATTTCTTTGCACTTTTATAATCTAGATGACAGAGCAGATGTCCTGTTCAATGGAAAAGTAGCAAAACATGTCCCCGTCCCACAGAAGAGTCTTCCTGACCTTCCGTCCCCCAGAACAGTAAGTGGTTCCTCCAGAGTGGATGAATATGTGAAATGGTTTGGCTTTTTGAACCTTTGCAGCTGTACTGCATGGAAAAAATCCTTCAATCAATAATGTACTAGAAAGTTCAGCAATATATACACAAAGCACAAAAGCTTTACAAACTAACTCTCCATTTCCTACTTAACTGTAAATGAATATCTATGAAGCTTTGTCACAGGAAAATTGAACATCACATTTCCACTTCAATGTACTATAAACAAGGCAGCGTGTTGCTGTTCAAATCAAATCTATTTCCCGCAGCCCTCAAAGTCTTAAGTGTGAGGACAAATACAATGGATTCTCACACAAAAACATGTATTTAATCACTCATGGGTCATCAAACTTTCTGTGGTGATCAGGAGTGTGTGAGAGGCTTGTGGGGTATTATATAGTGACTGGGACATTGCTGGCTCCTGAATTGGCTCAGTGTGGCTTCAGGAAAAAGAGAAGAATGAGAGGTTTGAAACATCCCAACACAGACTTTGAACTTTACACATCCTCGCGCATGCACAGTGGCGTACTCTACAGTAACAGCTGTTACTAATCAGAACAAATTCCTAGTGTCAGCATCTGTGTATGTGTGTGTCTACACAAATGCATATGAATGTGGAAGATCTGTTTTGTTTTCCTTGACATACGCTCCCAAGTATTATCCGGAGTCAGTGGTGTCCTAATTAGGTGTTTCTGTTTTTAACCCCTAAATAACATGATGGTGTTGTTTTAGTTCTTATAGTTGTCACCCTACAGTTCAACTTCCACAAATCCGTCAGATGTCTGTGGCAAAGGAATTTCTACTTCCTTCCCTTCTGCACCCAGCTGTGGTATAAGTGGTGCCATCTTGGGAAGCCTGAGTAAACACGTCCACAGTGAACCGCTCTTTGGAAATCCCTTCATCTGCCGGTGCGGCTTCCATCCATCTCCAGTGATGGCGTACTGAAGTGTCAGCATGTGTTTCACTGTGAACACAGAGTCTCCTCTTATCATGGCAGTGAACAGTGCCCCCTTGCTATTAATGTAATGTCCCGACATGGCAGACCATTGGCCTGCTGTAAGATTATAGTAATCCATAACACAATGTAGAAAGTCATCACCTGGGCCATTTCGAATGACATACAAATTATCCCTGTGGGCCACCATATAATGGCCATAACTCTGAGCTCTCTTCATGGTGGTGGTAAGTTTCCAGTTGTCTATTTTTGGTATGTATTCGTAGATATCGGTGGTATCTGGCGGCTTCCAGAAGCAAACAAAAATCCGACGTCTTGCAACAGCGCAAGCAGCGGCAGCTACTGGCCGAGGGGCTTGTTGGATAAACGTCCACTCCCCTTTCTCAGTGTCATAACGCTCTGCTGTTGAGGTGATGCATTTTTGTAACTCTCCACCAATGGCATACAGCTGGCCCTCGTGCCCTAGCAGGGTGAAGTCAAATCTTGGATGCTGCGGGCCGGGTAAAGTAGTCCAAATCCTTGACTCAGGGTTGTAGCAGAAACTGCAGTCCACAGTCGCCTTATTGTACCCATAAACACCCCCTACAATGTACAATTTGTTGTCAAGCACTGTGACACCAGCCATGGAGGTGCTGCATAGGTTAGGGAGATTTGTCAGGTGCTTCCACTCTCCTTCTTTTTCATCAAGGTAGCAAGCAATTCTGACTGAGTCATGTAGTTTTTCCATCGAAGGAGAATGGGTACCAATAGCAATATAAGAAGCAGGAGACAGTGACTTAGAATATTGTAGTAGGTCTTGAGGAATGTTATTCTCTGCTGTTTCTCTCAAGTCATCGAAAGCATCACAGAGAAAAAGTGCAGCATTGTGAAAGAGGGTAGGCACCCCAAAAATGAAGGCTGCATGGTAAAGCAAGAGGCAGTTGTCAGAATCAATTATGTCACAAAGATACTTAGCCAAACAGGCAACCTGCAGGAAAGCAGCACACTCGACAGCGTCTACAAGCTCATCTGGGTCACGGATACTTAGAATTTCACCCCTGCAGACTGCAAGGGCAATGAGGAACCCTCTAGCACACACCCCCCCCTTCAGATAAAGCTCATTCTGCCGACTTTCTATCATTCCAGAGTGAAAAAGAGCACAGAAGTAGTTGCTGTGACTTTCCAGCAAAGCCCGCTCCACAGTGAACCAGCTCTCCTCCACCCTCACTCTCACCAAGCTTGCCAGTTGGAGTGCATTCTTCCCACGAATATCTTGGTCATGTCCCAGGCCTTGAACGACTTCCATAATCTCTGGGTCTCTTCTCCTCCTAAAATTTACTTTCAAATGATTATGCAGGGTTAAGTGGAGGACTCCGGTGACTATTCGCCATGTTTTCCACAAAGCTGGATGGTAAACAAAGTGAGGGTTCCATAGCCCCCTGTCTGCATGGTCTGAAAATAGGGCAGTGTTATAGATAGTAGCTGTGCCACTTGTCAGCATCAAGCAGGGAAAGATAATCTGATGACATTCACAGTAAGCAGTGGCAACTGGTGATGATCATAACAGCCACCTGATATGACAGAATAAAACCCCATTTAATCTGGATAATCTTACTAATTCATTTTTAGGATACATATTTTGTCTTGGTTTATAGCTCTGCCCTACTGTAAGTTTGGTGCTCGAAATGATTTATTATATCCAAGTAGAGAAACCCCAAAATCTTTAGCCAGAAACACAAAAGTTCAGGTCAACATTTTCTAAAGCAAAAAAATGAACGGACAAAGAAATAACACTTGGTAATAGAGCAGACAATTACCCGCATTTCAATGTCCAGTCACTTCCAGTTTAATGAATGGAGAATCATTTTCACATGCTTTTAAACAAGGAGTTGCAGTTAGGAAAATAAGAGCATTAGCAAAAGACTGGAGTTCTCCTGAATCTCGACTTCCAAAGTTTAGCTGCACTGATTATTTTTATCACGACCTTCTCTGTCGCTTTGCACTCCCAGCAGGGTCACAGATACACTCTGTCTTTCGCTGCACCGGATTCTTGGCATGGGAACCAGGGATTTTCCATGTTCCTCAAACTGTTTTTGGGTTCTTTTTCCCAGTCTCCACTCAAATCCCCCCCACCACACCCCAATTCTTCATCTGCCACCCCTCCCCTTGCCTTGTTACTCATGTCCTGATCTAGTTCTTTCAGTTTCTATAGTGTGGATATACATGGATGTATGTGAACGTGTGTGTGTTTGTGTGTATGCGTGTGCGTGTGGGTGTGCGTGTGGGTGTGCGTGCATGCGTGCGTGCGTGCATGCGTGCATGCGTGAAGGGATGTGATGTGGAAAAAAATGGGACTAAAATGAAAAAACAATACAAAATCCTGATCTTGAAATTTCCAATACCTAGCATGTACCCTCTCCAGCTAGGCAGTGGAGTAGCTCCCCAATGCCCCCCTTTTAGCCTTGGCCCATAAAAACAGATCGAGTTTTTCCAGGAGGTTTTTGAAATGTAGAGAAATACAGAGGGAGTAAACGAGAATAGATTGTGATAATGGGAGGTGGGCGG
Source organism: Fistularia tabacaria (assembly GCA_901007705.1). NCBI lineage: Eukaryota > Metazoa > Chordata > Actinopteri > Syngnathiformes > Fistulariidae > Fistularia > Fistularia tabacaria. Next base: position 26,070 of record CAAKHD010006856.1, on the reverse strand, counting down.
TCCACAGAGAGGCTGCCGCTGCTGCTGCTGCTGCTGCTGCTGCTCTGGAATGCCCGAGCTCTTTGTTTTAATTAATAACAGATGCTTTAACGGCTGTTTAGTTTTGTATTTTTACCATAGGGCAGTTCAGACTGGTGTTGTGTGTAATACAACCCCCTCCCCCTCCCTTTTTGTTGAGTTCTTGTCCTGTGAGGATTTGCAGCTGTTTAACTGACCAATTCTAAGGTCACACAGATAACATTCAACTTGAAAAAACAATATTCAGTTGCAATGTTTGAAAAATAGCCACTGCATTTCTGCATTCCATCGTTATAAGCAGTAAGATTTATGCTTTTTAAAGATAGACTAAAACAAAATTCATAGTTGACATCATTGCTTGTCAAACCACAGTTGGAAAGGCATGACTTTAACAGACTATATATCATTTAAGGGCGTTCCTATAAACTCAAGACAGACACACCTATATTTAATGCACTCATTACAGATATTGGTTACACCTTAGCTTGGCAGGTCTGCTCCAACCCTGAAAATTTTTACCTCCCCGTTTTCAATTTCTCTTACATCCCCTTTCCTTACTGGCTTAGTGATTTTTAAAGAGAATAAATGGGATGTCAATTAATTCTAGCTTTGGTATTTGCTGATACATACAATATGAAAACTCCCAGCAGCACAACCATTCAAAATTGACGTTAACCTCCTCAACCACAGTAGTAATAAATCTTTACCACTCATTCCTTCATAGAGCCCACACACCCATTGCAACTAAATGGCAGGCAGGCAGGCAGATTGTGCACCGTGACATGATACCAGTTATTACATCAGTGAAAAATCTGCTGTGTATTAAAACAAATGTGATATGGTAGAAAAGGGGTTTCCCTGTTTACTCTGGACCTACAGTAAAGTTTTCAGTAGTTTGTCAGTCTGAAAATGTAAGCTGAGCTTAATTATCATGTCACTGTGCCGTCTACTGAGGGCTGACTTCACACTTTCAGGGCAATTATAAACGGCTGATGCCATTTATCAGCCCTTCACCTCACCCCTCAGAACTGCTGGGTAATTCGCATGCTCATTCACGAAGATCCTGAATCATCGGAATCTGGCTTCTTTAATGTTCCATAACATAAAATTGTTAGTTGGAAAAACTGGTGGTAGAAAGGGCCTTTGCAGCATACCCCTGTATGTTTTGCCTCTTACTTTTGTTTTCAATCTGAAACTGTGACACAACAACGTTGCTACATGTTGTCTTCTGTAAAAAAGTTAACAAAAGGGAAACATAGCAGACCATTATGACAGCCATCTGATAGACGCAGAGGTCACATAGCATCTTTATGAAAACTGTCTTCACACATTTCAGGCAAAGTAATGATGAGTATTTAGAGGTTCTGTCTAAATACAGGAATGAAATTCTGTGTAAGGGCTCTTGCTGGTTATCTTTACGAAAATGGACTGAAGTACCATACTGCTGCTCAACTGCAGGTCCTCAATTATCACCCTGTGGCTCACATTAGCCACAGTTATGGAACAGCGATGCGGTTTTGAGGGATGAGTGGGTGCAGTATCCATATCTGTCCCTCCATTTAAACCATCTAAGAAAAACAATTTTACGTGAATGGTATACTCAAGAAGTACATTAGTATTCTGTTCAGGCCAACTCTGATTTGAATCTTCTTATCTTCATCAGTTTTATGTTTTGAGTTCCTGGTCCCACCCCTTCCCCTTTGTTTAGTTCCTTCTCTACATGCTTGGTTTCCCCATGTGTGTGAAGATGTGCTGTAGTTGTCATGACCACTGGCTCCCGTCACCTGGATCAGCTGGTCTCTGGTATGAGCAACATGGCTTTAGAGTTGCTGCTTAAAATTCTACTAAATGCAAGAGAAAGGGTATATCAGATTCGTGAAAGTTTTCTCAGAAGTCACATACTGCATTTAAAGCACCAAAAATCCTTTAGAAAATAAAATGTTACTCTGATCCCCCACTTCTTATTATCATCATATTTCTTAGGGGATTTACAGCATTGCTTATTCTTATTAAATAGAAATGGTCACTTGAGAAATGGCAGAAACAGAACACATTAAAGTTTGAGAAACCAATGTTAGACCTTCATGTACCATCAGAAAAGTGCCTGAGGAAAATAAAAGAAGAGTGTCAATATGCATAAAGAAAAAGGTAAATGAAAACATACCTGGTGTTAATGGAAGGGGGTAGAAATTCCTCTGAAGTCCATTTGTGATCAAAGTGTGTTGATGACACATTTCCCCCCTTAAAGTTTGAGTTGACAGGCTTAAGTTGAATAAATATTTCTAATGGAAGTGGCCAAAGCTGTTGAGAGTTTGTTGGTTTATTATAGACCGTGGAGGGGCAGGCATACAGTTTTTACCGCATAGGAGACTCAAAGGAAGACAGAAGTGAAGCCAGACGACTGATTGATTCCAAGAAAGCCGGCAGGCCTACACACACACTAATACATTCACACACAAACACTAGGTCCAGCTAGGATTAGTTACATGAGAAATTCTCTACTTATTCCTTAAGAGGATGTCTGAAATAGATATATGTTCTGTCTGGGAGAAGAACAAGTTCTATTACACCTTCACAGTCCCTGTACCTGTTTTGTCAACTTCTCCATAGGAAAACTGACAATACTGTGTTTCAATAAATCAAGTTCATTGAACTCATCTAATTAAAGTAACACATTTAGTTGGTGCTTTGTTAGTATTGAGTGATGTTTTGTTTGAGGCAGGATTAGAAAATCTGGAATTACTGCTTATAATGACTAACATTTACTCTGTGAAATTTGGCAAAAAAGTTAGACTTTGTTAAGTTGTTAACCTGTATTATCCCCCTTTTTTTTTAAAAAAAAAAAAGCTCTAATGAAAATAAATGTAATCAATTTGCATGTAAGTGGTTCTGTATTCAGCTTTAGTAATCTTCTTTTCCTTTCAGCTGCTCCCTTCTAGGGTCACTATGTGAATCACCTGCCTCCATCTAACTCTATTCGCTGGATCCTATTCTCTCAGACCGAGTAATTTCATGTCCTCTTCCACTCGCTGACCTTATTCCCAAAACATCTGACATCAGCTTTTCCATTGATGGACTCATTCCTGGACCTATCTATCCTGGTCATTCCCAAAGAGAATCTCAACATTTCATTTCATCCTCCTCTTTTTTCCTCAGTGCCCCTGTCTTTAAACCATACAACATTGTGCTAGTAATGCTAGTCTCAATAGAAGAATGTTGGATTGATTGGTAAGACATTTTACGTGGAAGTATAGAGCTCCTATGATCTCATCAACTTAATGATATCAACAAATGTCCTGCTTTTTTGGCTGACAAACCCAAGGCAACCATTTTGTGCATATAAGGAAGAAAGGAAGGATAAAATACTTTGAAATTACACATGCTTTGAGTTTACATTTTTCGGGAAATATTGCCAGCCCACTTTGGATCTAAACCAATATTCTATCAGGTGTAGTCATCTCCTGATTCAGACAGTACAAAAATTGTTTTGTGTGTTACAGCGTTGTAATTCACCAACCCGTAAAGTTGGAAGAAAAAAAAGGCATGAGTTTACGCTTATGCATTCTATTTCACAGACAATGCTAATGAAAGAGGTATGCCGCGCTGAAGTCATATAATTTCTCATTGTAGCTTCTCCCTGCTCTTTTGTTTTCTTCTCTGTTAGGGTGCAGTGACTCGAGAACCATTTCCCTTACCTGTTGCTCCCAACCCAGCCTGTGCAGACATTTCAGAGAGCTACTATGAGGAGGCTCAACCCTATGAGGAAACAGCCAATGGTAAGACCTTTGTTGTGTTATATTACCTATAAATACTTTAGATATAGTCGTTTCATCCTCTCAGAGTTGCAAGCATTTTCGACAGCAGGAAGTCTACCTAAAGAGCATGAATTCCGCTCTTCTGGCTGTCAAACAAATGCTTTTAAAGCCATTTTTTTCTGTTAACACATTCATAGATCCTGTTCATAGCTGAAATTTCATCCAAACCCATGAGGTCCTCTTAACTGATCATAATCTACTCTCTAAGTTTGTTCTCTTTACAGAACATTAACCTCAGAGTGTGGGCTTTTGAACATACAGTGAAAACAGTGACCCCATACTCAAATTTCTCATGTAATCTTAACAGGAACAATGTATGAGGATGTGGTCTACTACACTCCAAGATCTGTTGTATGATAAAAAAAAGAAGTTATGTTCTGAGTGACTGTGAATGCTCAACTTCCACTGTTGCAAATCAGGGGCTTTCTTTATATCTCTATCTCAGTGAATGATAAAGCTTTAATACCTGAAATTTCCCCTTGGAGATCAATTAAGTATTATTCAATTTAATTCAATTCAAAAATTAACTCACTGGCGTGAAATATTGATTAACTTTGCTATGTTGACATTTAAAGCATATCCTGTCACTTCACAAATCATGACAATATGGCCAAAGTAGGACTCTTTTCTTTATCATTTATGCAAGAAAATAAAACCACACATCCGTACATCTAGAATAAAAAAGCTTGCTAAATTTATAGCAATACATGATGGCTACCGTGCATTTTTATTCCAAAACAAGTCAAATTTTACCGTTAAGACAAAAAAATGTCCAAGAACTTGGATTCATGTGATCCCTTATCATGAGGGGAAAATAGAAATGGATACTATTTCTTTGAGTGGAATGAAATAAACTTACTCAACTACCTGAAAAACTGGTTTGAAATTGACAAGAAATTACCTCAATGACATACATGACCTGAAATGTGTTAAACATGACCTGAAAATTAGTTTTGGGTTTCCGAGAAATTGTTTGAGTGTCACCTGAAAATTTGCAGGACAATTATTGAACATTAGTCTGGCCATGACATCTAAGAAAGACTAAGATGAATAAAGGTGGAAAAATTAGGCTAAATCCGATCGTGTAGATGTGCATGGTTAGTTAACTGCCTCTTGCTTTTTTAAAGACCCACAAACGTTTTATGTATGTGTTTTTGTAACAGACATTTTAATACGTGTTTGCGTCCAGTACCTTTTTTGTCAACCTTCTTTTTCGTACTTTTTTGAAGTCAAGGATTTTTATTGAAGTCATGAAATATGGCAGAAGAAACGAAAAAAAGGTTTGTTACCTGTACGAGACAGAATAAATGAGAACTCAGACTTGAGCGTGTTTTTATCCTGTCAAATCCTGTTCCTCCTCCTCTGATGTGGTGTAGATGGGGACTGTTTGGGCCTCCCCTCAGGTCCCTTGATGCGAGCGCAGAGCTCTGACAGTGTGGTCTATGCTGTTATCACCCGGGGTAGCTACGTTTCTGTGCATCTTTCACTTTTGGTGTTTGGAAAACATGACCAACATCTAGCATGCACGCACACTAATTCAAGTACAGACGTGTCGCAAGCTCCAGCTCTATCTTTATCGGACCTCTCATTGTTTTCCATTCCATGGAATGTACTTTTAACAGTATCATCTCTGTCTGTCTCTACCGCTCGTGCCTTCACATTATCTTTGTCGCCATCCCTTCAATAGTTCTTCAATACAATGGATCTTTGTTTATCAGAGGATGGAGAGGCAGTCAGCAGTTCTTATGAGTCCTACGACGAGGAAGAGGCAACCAGAGGAAAGTCACCATCAGCACAGCACCAGTGGCCATCAGCAGAGGCGTCCATAGAGCTGATGAAGGACGCTCGGATCTGTGCATTCCTCTGGAGGAAGAAATGGCTGGGCCAATGGGCCAAGCAGCTGTGTGTCATCAAAGACCATCGCTTGCTGGTAAAATAAGTGGGAAAATCTGAATTTAAGAATGTTAGTGGTGCAGTGCAAGTGAAGGCATTTCCACTGTAAAGAAATGTATTTCTTAATTCTCTGTGAAATAAATTAATTCAGTGTGAAATCATTTTGAAATAACAGACCCTAAAATAACTCTCAAAATTGTTATTTTCATTAAATTTTATATGCTGTCTCTATTTAAGAGTGAAAAATGTAAATGTAAATTCAATAAAAGAGAAATATGCTGACACAAATAAATTATGAACAGCCGGCAGACATCTTTTGAGTTGACAAGCTGCGTGTATTTTATATTTATTTGATGAGAAAGGATGAGCCACCAGCTGAGAAACTGTATCCAGAGTTTAGATTTTTCCTTTTATGAGGCAGGAAATTCTGCAGCATTTTTTTAAATGGGCACTTGAAACGAGACACATTATTCGACTGTTCTTTTTTTGTCTAAAGATGCTATTAACTTAAACAAACATACAGAACTATAATCTGTTTTTGTTGTGATAAATATATTTGCGTTGTGGACTACTTTCAGGCCAATAAATTTACTCTTGTCTCGTTACTTTCCAGTGCTATAAAAGCTCCAAGGAGCAGACGCCCCTGCTGGATGTAAGCCTGTTGGGCTGCAGTGTGATCTACAAGGAGAAACAGCTGAAAAGGAAAGAACACAAACTGAAGATAATTCCAATTGGCGGTGAAACCCTTGTGTTGGGTCTACAGAGCAAGGAGCAGACAGAGCAGTGGCTCAAGGTGGAAAAATTAACGTTGATGATTTTATCAAGCGAGAAATTATTCACATAGCATAATTCGCAGGGAAATACAGGTGAAGCTAATCAGTTAATAAATAATACAGTGATGAAGCCCTAGCAAAAATACATAAGGCAATATCGGGCTACAAAAGTAACTGGCCAGAAACATGATACTATATGCTACTTAAATCCCTTCATAGCAGATGAGTTTTAGCTGCTTTAAAATAAAATCTTCAAAACCACAACTAAGAGACTAGTCCCAGGATTTTGGAGAGCAGAGTGGAAAACAGGATACCCAAATTTTAAAATCGATGGTACAGGATACCCAAATTTTAAAATCGATGGTTCAACCAGAAACAAACACCTAAGACCGCTGTGTAGTCTAGACGTCAGGGTTTGAATGTCTGATTAAGCATTTTCACTTCATTCCTAGACACCGACCTGTGTCTGTCTCTGGAGTTATTGCAGGCATCAAAACTTGTGGAATGGTACAACAAAGTATTTTGCAGACAATACCAGAAGAAACTGATACAATTTGTTTTGATAGAAGAGTGAATATTCTTCTAGAGCAATCAGGGGAATTAGTTTGGTCAACACTGAGCTGTAGGAACTCAAAATGAACATCAACATAAAAATTAAAATAAAGAGTAAATAAAAGATATAAGTGAATATCATTAGCACAGCAGAGATAGCTGATGATAGGAGGTATCAGCATGTGCAGTATATAGCTCTCAAGGAAAAAGTTGGTTTACAAAATCAGGAATGAGAAATCCTCTGTAGCCACTAAAATAAAGGTTTTGGTCTCAAGAAGGGCTATTTCAGGGGAGTGCTTAACTTTCGGCTCGCTTGTTATTTCATTTAATCATTTGAAAAGTGTGAGTGACAAAATTGTTTTTGTTCCTCAGGTGATCCTGGATATCAGTCCTAAGCCTGCTGAGAACTACGAGTCTCAGCACTTTGTGTCTGACTCTCCAAGGCTCATTTGTACTAAGGTACATACTTTATCTTCCCTCTTAAGTTAGCAGGGGTTTAATTTAGCTTTTATATCAGAGATTTTCAAATAGTTACAGTATTTTATTTAAGATGTAAAGGGACAAAGAATATGTTCTTATACCCTCATAGGTTGAACTCAACGACAGAAACTCAGTGGCTTCAGAAAGTGGCAGCAGCACTGACAGTCATGCCGATATTCCAGAAAACAAAGATGGTGGGTTCTTTCATTGGTTTGCAGTGTAAAGCATATATGTTTTCATATTCAGAAATATGAATGTACAGTTCAAGTCTCAGTGAACCTATTGTAGTCATGGTTGTCTCTATATCAGTTAATTGTCTATTTCATAGTGAAGAAAAAATATGGCGCCAGTTTGAAGTTCAGCAACCTTATGAACATTGGCAAGAAGAAACCCTCCTCACTTGAGAGTGCAGAGAAATGTGTCGAAACCTCAGGTGAGCGACGTGTTCAGACACACAATGGAAGCAGCATGTGCTGAATGTCAGTGGCAGTTCCTGTCTTATCTGCCGCTCTGTTACGATAGCTGGATGGGATGTGTGTAATATCAGGGATGGCAAAGGTCCACTGAATTATGAACCCAGTTACTGACAAAGAAAACTGGCTACTTGTCATTATTTTTACAGGAATATATTTCAATTCAAAAGCCTCTGACAGTCTCAGCTTCCAACATACCTGTATATGATGATTTACTGATTTCCTTTCAATGACTGTAAGAATTTCCTCAATTTTATGACTGACCTGTTTTTTTTAGATGAAACCTCAGTGGTACGCAGAGTAATTTTAACATTGTTAAGGGTTTTCAGAAACTAAACATTTTGGTTAATGTTGCTGTAGTTGCTGTAAAAGTGAGCAACACTAAAATCTTGCTTGTAGTTCAAAGTAAGAGTAACATTGTGTAGCACATCACTCAGGCACAAGGATATTTTTTCTGTATTCTGTTTTTTCAGACTTCTACTCTCTGCCAGACTGAACAAGCAAACAGTAATTGCAAGTGTTGCATTATATTAAAAATGCAGATATATTTAGATGCTTGTTTCACAAAAAGGCTCATACTCAATTTGGAAAACACTTGATAAGCTGACAAAGCCCCATCACTGGGGATTTAAAAAAAATCTGGATGAGAAACAAGCCTTCATAATTCTCAGTCACAAACAACAATATATTTGCAATTTCTGATCCATTCAGTAGACTTGAATAGGGTTAAGAGAGTTAAACTACACATATAGAATGATGTTAAACAAGAAATTAAATTAAAACATTATCATGTGCCAGGAGGTAACACATTGTGCTACCTTCTTTGATTGGAAAGAAACCACGTGACCGAGGTCCTGTCACCTTCTGTCAGGGTACCTCAATGTGCTGGTGAACAGCCAGTGGCGAACCTGCTGGTGCCTCATCAGGAATGGTCAATTATGGTTCTACCAGGACAAGGGCAAGTCCAAAGTCAGCCAGCCAGCCGTGACCCTGGAGGGCTGCAATGTTTTACCAGACCCCAGTCCAGACCACCTGTACACTTTTCGGATTGACATGGATGGGACCCAGCTGGCAACCTTGGAGGTCAGTTGAGTCAGTGCCTTTCTGCAGAAATAAAATTATGGGAAAACATTTTTATATGTAAAAGCTGAGTCACTGTGATTCTATAGATTCACGATTAAGATAGTAATGTTTAAGGCTGCATTCACATTGCAGACCAATGTGTTAATTTCACATTGTTTCATCCTGTTTCTGTTATTTGGAGTTATTATACCTCCATGATGAATGTCAAGGCATATGCATTATAATTTCAAGGTTTTTCATTTATATCTTCCTGACCATCTATTTTGTCCAATTCTTTTGAATGCAATATCCCAAGAGGGCCTTCAGGGAATTTCTTAAAATCTGGTCCAAATACCCAATTGTGCATAAAGGTTAGATTTTAGTTGCTGAAAGTGACCTGTAATCTCATAAATAATTTTCAATTGATTCACAAATTTGTTATCAAATGTTTGATAAAAGTTTACACAGATGTCTAATTTGTGGGATAATGACTTATTTTCAAACACCCCTTTTAAAGCGAAGGGCAAAAGGTCCTAAATAAACGAGGGTATTTTAAGGTTTGGTGTCACTGTTTGTGTTACAAGACTGGCTTTGAAAGTGGTGTTTGGTACATGTGCCCCGGGCTCAGTTCAAGTGCGGTTCAAATACAAGTTGACTATGTTCAACGGTTCATTTTTTTTGTGGAATAACAACATGTTCTGCACGTATAGAATGGATAAATGTTGGAGGTAGAAAAACACGTCAGCGTTTCTAAATGAGGGTGGGACACTTACTTATTTGAGCCAAACACATCCTCGCTTGGAATCCCTTTCTGCCAATCGCTTGTTATAAAATCACAATGTGTGTGTTTGTGTGTGCATTTTTTGTGTGGATAATTTTGGAGGATGGGGTGTTCTCTCGGGGGATTAACAGAGCACCCCTATTTTCTTATGGCCTCTTGTAACTTTCTGCTGCAGTATTCCGTCATCACCAGTGGAATTTAATTTTAAGTCTTGGGGGCATACATGACATATTTATAGTTTGTGTACATTCTTTAAGCTTTACTAATGTGAGAACTTCTTAGTCCAATGATGGCCCTTAATTTCTGTAAGTTTATATACTATACACATATGTCCAAAATCACCCATTAAATCAACTTCCCATTCCTCATAACGACTGTGTTTGACTCAGGACTTCAGAAGTTGTTACTCGAGAAGTTTTACATTTTGAAATACTGTTTGGAAATCATAACATAGCAATGATTTGGATAAAAAAAATTGTTTGCTTATATCATTAACTGAATGATGTTGCAAATGCAGTACGTACTCAGTACTTTATGCTCAATTTTCCAACTTTCCTTACACAGTGCTTCACTCCATACCTTTCCCCTCTTCTCTCAGGCCAAGACATCAGCAGATATGGGCAACTGGTTGGGCCTCTTGCTGTCACAGACAGGAAACAAGACAGACCCCGAGGAGCTGACCTATGACTATGTCAATGCAGAGAGAATCAACAGTATCGTCAACGCAGCCAAGACCTCCTTATAGTAAGAGTTTCATTTTTGTTTCCAAAGCTACAAGATTTAAAGGAGTTCAAATGTTTTGCATTGTACTCATATTCACATGCTGGGAAATGTTGGACTACAGTGCTTTTGACTGACATGTAGATGAGATACATGTGTTTGTATGTCACTCCAGCTTGATGCAGAGGAGGTACTCAGAACCAAACACCTATACAGACTCACCACCCTCCATGAACCAAAACACAGAAGAGCTGTATGATGATGTGGCATCTATAGCTGATCCGGAGGTATGCTGGTTTTCAGAAAATCAGGTTTCAGGTTTAATGAAGACCCAAAACTCCTCTTCATCAGTTAATATTGTAATTTCACAAAAAGGGTTATTAATAAAAAAAAATTAAAAAAAAACAACTTTTTCATTGGTGTTGAATCTTACTCAAATCAAGAAACATGAGATGTTTCTGTTCATGCTCCTCTGCCTAATTTCAAGTTTCAATTTCACTATGATCATCTGGCTACTTTCAATCATCTCAATTCCTGTTGCTACATCCTGTAGGATGTGGAAGAGCGTGGTCTGCAGGAGAATGACAACAACATGAAAGAAGATGGTGAAACATCCACACAGGACGCTGAGGACACAGCGGGTTCAGATCCGGACACTGAAAATAGGGTTTATCTGGACCTCGTCCCAGTGCGTTCCTTCCTTCACACACAATGTGGGGCTAAAGAACCAAATACTCAAGACATTTCAGAACCTTACCCTGTCCCTTTAGAGGAGCAGGAGGACCCCTCGTGTCGTGTTGAAGAAGTTATAATGGTACATGAGAATCTATATGCACAAAAAATCCTGCTTAACATATTTAGCATAAACATTAATGACATTTTAATCAATAAATTCAATGTAGAAAAAAAAATGAATTACATACATTGTGTATTTTTGTAGGTGAACTCCAACATTCCATCTGAACCAGAGCCAACACCTGTGTTAAATGGTACCAGTTCAGTGCTCAACTCCAGCAACATAGAGCAAGAGCGCCCCATGACTCCCCCTGTGATGCACCCACAAAGTCAGTCACCCAAGACATCATCAAAGAGAGGGTTCAGCCCCTCAAGGGGGCATATCCAGAAAGGTTCCAGTACTCAGACCGCTGTTGGACTTCCTCTCAGTCCACAACTACTGCGTCCAAAGGCATTTATAATAGGTTAGTATGAACAATATAGTTACAGGAGTAGAGGACAATGTTACTCCTCCAAACTACATTATACATGATTGAAAACCTTGTTCCCTCAAAAAAAACAGTTTCTCTGAGTTTAGTCAGGAATCACTATGGCCTTTGAGGTTTGCAGATGATATTGTGGTGTTTAGCAAGAGCAGGGAGTAGAAGGAGAACAATCCGGTCAATCCGGTGATGGAGGTATGCCCTGGAAAGGAGAGGGACAAATGACAGCCATCGTAAGACAGAATACATGTTTATGAATGAGCTGCATCTAAGAAGAATAATGGGGTTACAGAATGTAGATATAAAGAAGGGTAGAGGATTTTGATTACTTTAGGCCAACAGTCCAGAGTGATGAAGGAAAAGAGGTGAAGAAACATGCACAAGTAGGCTGGAACAGGTGGAGAAACGTGACAGCGGTAATGTGTAATTAAAAGTATCAGCAAAAATGGAAGGTAAGGTGTACAAGTCGGTGATGAGACCAATGATATTGTACGGTTTAGAGACAGGAGGCAGAGCCAGAGGTGGCAGAAATTAAAATGTCTGTTTAGGAGTGAAGAGGATGGATAGGATCAGGAATTTGTCCATTAGAGGGACAGCAAATGCTATTGTTTAAGATAAAGTCACAGAGGCCAGACTGAGATAGTTTGAACATGTACAGAGGAATGATAGTGAATGCAGTCAGGTGAAAAAATTAGGACACCCAAATCAATAATCAAATCTTCATTTAGAAATGTTCACACGTCAATGTCCAATCATGTTTTTATGCATTTCTAGAGAAGAATATGATTTAATTGCAATTAAATAAAAAATTAACATTGTTTCACACAAAAAAACAACAAAAATGTATATTTTAAATGGAGGAAAAACTTAGGACACCCTACCCCCTAATTACTAGCGTTGCCTCCTTTGGCTGATATAACTTCAGTGAGATGCCTTTTGTAGCCTTTTACCAGTCTCTGACATCCATCAGAAGAAAGTTTGCCCCACTCCTCGATTCAGAATTCTTTCAGCTGTCACCTCGATGGGATTAAGATCAGGGCTGTGACTTGGCTACTCCGGGACTCTCCGCTTCTTAGTTTTTAGCCACGTCATTGGTGGATTTGCTGGTATGCTTTCGGTCATTGTCATGTTGCAGTGTCCAGTTCCGCTTCAGCTTTAACTTTTTTACAGATGGTTTCACATGTTCCTCAAGCACCCTCTGATACACAGAATTCATGATGGATTCTATGATGGTGAGCTGGCCAGGTCCTGCTGCAGCAAAGCATCCCCAAACCAAGATACTGCCACCTCCATGCTTCACAGTTGGTATCAGGTTCTTTTCTTGGAAGGCTGGATTTGATTTATGCCAAACATGTCTTCTGTTCTGGTGTCTAAATAATTCTGTTGTAGACTCATCTGCCCAAAGAACATTATTCCAGAAGTCATGGTCTTTGTCTACGTTCTCTCTGGCAAACTTCAATCTGGCCTTAATGTTTTCCTTGGAGAGCAAAGGTTTCTTCCTTGCACACCTCCGGTGCAAGTCAAAATGTGTAGTCTCTTTCTGATAGTAGAGTTGTGCACTTTCACATCCACCGTAGCAAGAGCCTGCCGTAGTTCCCCTGATGACACCTTGGGATTTTTGATGACTTCTTTGAGCATTTTTCGGTCTGCTCTGGGGGTGAATTTGCTTGGACAGCCTGACCTGGGCATTGTGGCAGTTGTTTTGAACGTCCTCCACTTGTAAACTATTTTTCAGATGGTGGAATGACTGATGTCAAGTTCTTTTGAGATCTCTCCAAATCCATTACCAGACTCATAAGTTGCCACAATCTTCTTTCTGAGGGCATCAGACAGCGCTTTAGATCTCACCATGGCTCTCACTTCAACAGTCAGGGCACAGCAAACTAAATCTGGGGTTTAAATAGGGCAAAGCTTCTTTAACATGCTGGGTAGCGATGTTCTGATCATGTGCACCTGACATATGATACAACTGTGTTATTTTAACCATTTTAAGTGGGATAATATGTGTGGGCGTCCTAATTTATTCCTCAGCAGAAATTGCATTCTTTCATTCATTTCACAATAAGTTTTAAAAAGGCTTTTCTTATTTTTTTAATTGTTTTAGTTATATTACTTGGATCCCTCAGTATCATTAACATTTATATAGAATATCCATATGTCCAAGTAAAGTTTAAAATATACAGGCTTTCATTGGGTGTCCTAATTTTTCACATGACTGTATATTGCTAAAAGGATGCTGAGGTTGTAACTGCCAGACAGGAGGCCTAGGATGGAGATTTATGGATGTAGTGAAAGAGGACATGAAGTTAGTTGATGCTAGAAGAAAATGCAGGGAATAGGTGTTAATCAAGGCAGATCAGTCAGCGTGGCGACCAAGAAGGGAACGCCTGGACGGAAAAAAAGGAGAATTTTCTTCCCTTCCCCTGTAATCCTAAACTGGCTTTACTGTACCTAAGGAAACATATATTTTTGCTTGAAGATACCAAACTGAAGTTGAGATAAAAATTAATGGTGTTTGCTTGAGTAAATTATATTGCACTCCCATGTCTGCATCTACTGTAATTCTTTGTTCTCTACAATCAAGAACAGCAAATAAAAAGTAAGAATTTTAAAATGAAAAAAATAGCATCATTAAAGCAATTAATTTAATGTAGTCTTTGTAAACTTCACAATAAAGTTTAGATGTTGAAATACTGTATGTGGGTGATTTTTTTTTTTTCATTTTCAGGGTGTTCCAGTGCAGTTGAGGGGAAACTGGGCAAAAACCGCACAGAGGCAGACATGCGGCGCTACATCGATGAGCGTGACCGTCTGGAGAAAGAACGGGAGGAGGTGAGAAGCAGTCTGGCAAACCTGAAAAAGGAAAGAAGGGAGGCCAAAGAAGAGCTCAGTACATGCCAAGGTAGATCAGCAGCTCCCTTTACAAATACTGTCACTGTGTAAAAAAGATCATGTTGGTCTCTATAACAATTGGGTGGTTCTTCTAGATCCCAAGCAACAGGCTTTACTGGAAGCCCAGCTCAAGCAGAAGGAGGAGGCATGTCGGGAAGCTGAGCACTGGAGGGTAGAGGTAGAGCTTCAACTTGTAGAAGTAAGAGAAAATCTGAAGAAGGTGGAGTCAGGGCCTTTCACATTGGGAACCACACTGGACAGCAGCCTCCAGGACACCCCAACAGTTAGTCTACTCTGTCTATTATTTTATTTGTTTACAGTGGGGGACACACTTAAACTAGAACGTAACTGGTGGAATTTGTCACCCATTCAGATACAGTATGTCTTGTGTATTCGTTGACTGAAAACTTTATGCCTCAGTGTTTCACATGTAAAATATATGTATAATATAGGTCAACTGTTAGTCGTACCCCCTGTGCCCTTGATGCACAAAGGCTTTGCCATTTTGGATAGACATTGGAATTGACTTTAAAACAGTTTGACCCATGAACCTTTCATTTCCTCCTCATATTCTAAATTACCAGAGCTTTTTTTGCCTTTTTTCTGTTTTAACCTTAGACAAAAACATTGACCCCACCTGCTGCTCATTCCTCATCATCACCAGCAGCGTCCCAACCCTCTGGTATCCCCATGACTGCAGACCCCTCCAATCCTGTGAACTCAGCCTCTGCACTGAAGAATAGACCTGCTTCCATCATGGCAACTAAAGGCAATGTCTTGCAGAAAGCTAAAGTGAGACCATACATGCTTCTGCTGATTATGTGATATTATTGGTTCAGTTTAATGCTGCACAGCCAGTACACTCAGAATAACCTTAACAAGATGTTTGGTGTTGTATTTTTACAGGAATGGGAAAAGAAATCCAGCTACTAAGAGGAAATTCACTTGCCCTATGATCTGCTGTGATCTTGGTCATCACAACTGTTAACATGTCCTGCTTCAGCAAGAAAGTGTTAGTTCAACAGACCTTTTAGTCTAAACCGCAGCCTCACTCCTGGCAAAGACTCGAAGAGGAAATCAGAGAGGCATATGCCATCTTCTGAAGAACCACTGGATACACTTAGTTTCTGTGACCTTTTAGGTTGTTTTCCCCGTATTCCAAAGGGAGGAGAATGATGAAGCACACATTTACCCTAATACAACATATAGTTTAAAACCACTGAGACAGAAACACCTCCCCCCTACTAAATTGGCTATTTTGTACTGAATTTCTTTTTAGCTTGGTTCATATATGCTGGTAGCCAAGATGTAAATATATATTCATCATTATTCAGCCTTTGGCAGTTATTGCTCGCTACAATTGCACTTTTTATTCAAATAAATATGTACTGACATCAGGTTTGGCTTGGGTATTGTTTCTGAAAATGTCTGTTTTTAGCCGTAACTAACCATAACTCTAACCGTAACCTAATCAACCTAGCAGTTAGAACTAAGGTCATCTTTTCTTGAGCAAAAATATTTTCATATCAACAAAACATTAGACGGTGCCACCTATTCATAAAAACATAGCCATCATGATGGGGTGATCACATTTTTACATACTTGACCAGACATGTCAAATCTGCAGTTTTGGTACAAGTGAAAAGTTATTTGTATTGTCCCCTCAGAAATAATCATCAACCAAATATAATGTGCCCTTTTCTACACTTCACTTTCAAACTATAATTCGTTCCATAATTCTTAAATTTTCATCTCACAAATTACATAGAATAGAGAGAAAAAACTTTGTGAAATCCCTTGTTCTTTACTGACTTGGTGAATAAATGTACATACTGTACATTTAAAAATATGTTAAATACAGGGAAGCACAAATAAACGTTGTCACTATTCATTCATATCAACTGTCTATTTATAAATCAAAATATTCCAAGGCTGTAATTAAAAAGAAAAAATAATGATGGGAATATTACTCATGGCACAGAAATACATCGTATTATAATATTTCAAGGTATGCATTGACAATTGACAGCACACAGCTTGAAGGAATTCATGACCAAGTTTAAATATTAAATCAAACAAGAAACAACAACGTTGTTTTTCTCTTTTTTTGTAACCTGTTTTCTTCCTCGGTTCTGAGGTGTCCATAAGGGATTTGTTCAGTGTGTCGCACAAACGTATACATGCAATAAATGTGTTTGCCATGTTAGGCTGCATGTCTCCTGCGATGCAATTTATATTGATAAAGAAGCTCCTGGTGACTCTTCTTCCTGAGACCAGCAGGTCTTGGAAGATCTCCCCTTGAAGGGGACCTGGTGCTTCCTGTGAAAAATTACAATGACAATAGCAGTTTTAAAACAGTTGAGTACA
This sequence comes from Fistularia tabacaria, assembly GCA_901007705.1. Taxonomy (NCBI): domain Eukaryota; kingdom Metazoa; phylum Chordata; class Actinopteri; order Syngnathiformes; family Fistulariidae; genus Fistularia; species Fistularia tabacaria. The sequence continues at coordinate 9,027 of CAAKHD010006856.1, read as the reverse complement.
ACAGTTAATAACAGCAGTTACATACCCAAACCAGCTTGCAAACAGAAATAAGATCTTAACTGTCTGTTTAACCTTCAGTCATACAATTTATAGTTACTCTTTAGTGTTTCAAACAATTTTGAGGAAGACACACCTATTAACAGGAAGAACTTTGAGTCAATACAATAAGCAAAATAGAATTGCATTATTGTTGCTTTTAAAAAGGAAGTGTTGACAAAATGAATTGATCAAAGAAAGCTGTGCGTACTTGTTTCACAGTGTGGTCCTTCAAACCCTCGGCACTGACAACGGAAGCTGCCTCCAGACAGGATGCAGGTCCCACCATTCATGCAAGGGTTGGGCTTGCAAAGATCTACCGGCTTTTTCACCTCTAGAGAAATGCAAGACAGTAAAAGTACTATGATTTTCACAATTTCTTATTTTTATGTGTACATTTAATGCTTAAATCTTTGGGCAGCAGGATATATTATAAAATGTTTAATTTGAAAAGCTGTCTTATTATGGGGTGTTCTGTAATACAGAAAACTGGCATTCAAACATTTATTTCTCACCAGCCACCCTTTCAAGTCTAAATTACAAGTATGAGTAGCCAGTCATTGGCTCGTCATCAGAAACTGAGCACAAAATGTTCTAAAAATGACAAAGGAATGACCAAACAAAAATCAGCAAGAAAATAGCAACAGTGCAGAAAATTGGCAGTAAAAAAATTACATTGTGTCTTTTTTCATTTCTAATTACATATTTTAAGATCAAATTACTAATGCTGAGACAGAATCCCATAAAAAAATGTCACTACCTAAGCAGATATTGTGGTATAAACAGAATAGGCCTCTGCATATCATGATTGATTGGTATCAAAATCACATGATTTTGATCCCATTCTTCAGTTTCTTTTCTGAAGAACTGAACAAGTTAAAAAAGGATCAACAGCGCCTTCCGGTGTTCTCACCTGAACACAGCATCTGCACCAGCACATCCTCAAAGTACTTGAGGTCCTCGTAGGAAGAAACCGCAATCATGTGGTCCTCTGAGCCAGCTATCCGAAGCAGCCTCTCATTCTGTACGTCACCGATACCAACCACATACAGTGACACACCATTGTCTCTTAACTTTTGAGCTGGAACAACAGCATCATCTCCACCTGAACCATCTGTCAACACCACCAAAGCCTTGTTGACTCCTTGCCGGGCACCTTTAGCTACTGTAAGAACGTTTGAGTAGATGTGGAGGAGAGCTGCACCCGTTGAAGCCACTCCACCCATGTATTTGGCATCATCTACTGCTTTAAGGACAGCAGAACCTGACTCATGCGTGTCCAGGTTAAAGACAGTGGTGGCTTGGCGACTATAGGTCACAAGGGCCAACTGTGCCAAGTCACGGTTGATGTCTAACTGGACAGTCAGGCTGCCCACAAAGTCACTCAAGGTGGCAAAGTTCTCACGGCCAACACCCCCGGAGGCATCGAGGGCAAACACCAGATCTACTGCTTGGCCCAAGCAACCTGAGAAAACAAAAAATTGGTTTGTTACAAAAAAAAATGTTTTCAATCAGTTGAATTGTAATTCAGAAGGAACAGGGAGATTTAAAATGATCAAATTTGCCCTCTTAATCCTATTCATCCTACTTTATGACACTTGTAATGTGAAATTTGTCTGTTTCTGGGTGCCTGAGCATCACACAAAAATTGCTGTTCATGTTTCATAATGTCTGTATCCAAGTAGTAGATGAAATGATTCATTAAACACGAATGATTCATCAAATCCGAATTTTACATAACATTAAATATTATGTCATATTTGTAAAGTCCTATGTCCAGAAGCAAGTTCCAGATATCCAGTATCACTTTGAGAAAAGCCCTGTTACTAAACCAGTTGAGTGAATCACAAAGCACAATGTCCTGATTCAGAGAAACTGGGTACCAAAAGTCCAATTACTGTCATAGGAACCATGAGTAGGACACTGACCAAGTAGGAATATGTCATCATCCTGTGTAAATATTAGGAAAATAAATCCATAATATATACAGAAAGAGCACAGAAACTGTAGACAAATACTGAACAGTTAGATAAGAAAAATGGATATTGATACACGGGTAATCAGATGTAGTCTGCAGCAGTGTAAATAAACAGGGTCAATTTTTCTGGAGTTTTTGTAGAATATAGAAACAACACTATTCTGCAACTGTTCTAGATGGTGGGTTCCACTGGTTTAGTCAAATAAGATCTAAAGGTATCCTGGATGTGTTAAACTTCCTCAATTACAATTTCTCTGAAGAAATTCTTAACTCATCAAGTTGAGATCCAAATAAGTATGCATTAACTATTCATAGAAAAACAAGAGGAATATCTCACATTCTAATAAGAACTCTAAACACTTTTGCGCTGAATATATAGTAAAAGAATTGCGTATTACCTTGAGTGTCTACACTGCAGATCTTAGCCTTCAGTTCAGGGATTTTGGCACTAAATCTATCAGGAGATGCATATGTGAGAGTCCGCTGGGGATTTCCTGTAATGTCGTTTAGTTGTCCCTTTAAGGAGTCTGGCCCCACACCTATGAGGAAAATCTCTCTGTCTCGTGCATACTTAGATGCCTCAAATACTTCATCTACAGATGAAGAGGCAGTGAGTAGAACCACCACACGAGGCAGATCACCACTGACATCAGCGTACAGCGGTGCAGTCACAAAGCCGTGCCGTGTGACATATCGTAGAGCCTGTCCTGTCCTCGTCTCACCGCCGATAGGCTGAAGTGCATCCACACCCTTCAGCAGCCCCCTGAGATCCCCTTTGAACTTCCCCATCTCAGCCTCAACCAGAGTCTCTTCTCCAAACACTGCCAGACCGACTTTACTGAGAGTATTGTACCCAATTGTAGTCTGCAGGAAGCGCTTTAGGAACGACTTGAGGCGGAGGAAGCCTTCAAGGGTGAGTGTAGTAGAGCCCTCCAGCAGGAAAAGCAATTCCACTGAACAGTCAAGTGATAATGCAGGAGCTAAGGAGGCATAAAGTGAATTAAATTATGATTTAAGGTAGCATGCAGCCACAGAAACTGATATTTTAGGAGGTGTGAAAACGGTGCACAAACCGCAGTGAGGGTCTCCACCATAGCCAGGTGGACACACACACATGTAGCCTTCTGCATCTTGCGATACACATGTTCCACCATTCAGACAGGGCTGAGAGTCACAGGGATCTTAGCAAAAGAGAACATAGTGTAAAAGGCTGGGTTATTGTATGTTAGCTGGCAACCAGATATGCAAATACACAAAAGAAGAGTAAGGAGCAAGTTACCAGGACAGATGGTACGATGGCAAACTGTCTGGTATCTCCTAAAAGCCTTGCTGTACCTAAACAAGACACATTCAAACAAACTATAAATTCACCTTCTTTCAATTTAAAAACAAATAACAGGAAAAAACCTTATCGCGGAGAAAAGTCAAACCCTTCAGTCAAAAATGTGATATCTGATTGGCTGAATTTGGGGACTCTGTTTTCTCATAAAATTATGCAAATTAAAAATGTGATTTTACTGGATGATCCCATGGGAGTAATCTTAACATCCCTTGTATTTGGGATGCAAGTTTTCCACCACTGATAATGGACGTTGTAGTGAATCAGGAGGCATCATGTATCCAACAGTTACTGTATGCCTCATGAAATGAGAAAATATGGACATATTCCTACATGCTAGAAATTTTACTTGAGAGCACGTCAGAGTGATTAGAAGTATGTATAGTTAACCTAAATTCTTTAAAAATACCTCTAATTTATAGTCCCAATAACACATTTAAATTAATAGCTCTTCGAAAGTGAAATTTGAGAAGAATGTTTTTTTTTTAATTTATGGCAGAACTGTTGTGCTGCATCAAAGCAGATTGTAAACAAATTGGCGAATAAATCTAATGGAGTTTTGAGAAAGTGATGGCCTTTCATTATTTTTTTATCAAAGTTACTTACTAAAATCAAAATTATGCTTACAACTACAGTAAAATGCTTCACTTTAAAACTCTGACCTTGTCTCTTACCTTGACTTTAATATACTGTTTTATTCATAGGCTTTTAACTCTTATTCATTTATCACTTTCTATCATTTATCACTTTTTTTTTAGATAAGGTTGGGGCAGCAAAACTTGCTTTTTCAATCACTATCCCATGTAATTATTGGGTTTTGGATGTTCTCTTGTAATTCCAAGCATTTTGAAATCAATCTCACTGGGCTTCCACCTTTACTTACCTGTAATATGGACAGAGAGAGGTGTAGGGGGAATACCCCTTGGAGCCTTTCCAACACATGAAATTCCCCTGAAGCTCCTTCACAGTCTCCAGTGTCTTTCTCTCACAGGGAAATGACTCTACCTGACATCCTAAGGGATCAGGACAAGGACAGGTATTAGAAAAAAAGGAAGAAATGCAGGATACAAAAGAAATCTTAAGTGAATGATAATATTATCAAACTGGATAATTGCATATAATAACCTGATATGTACTTGAAAAATGCATCTCTGAAATAAAATGTTCTGTGACAGCATTGTTGTAATTTGTTCTACCTGACGGTGTAGCATCACAGACAGAAAAGGCAGTAAGAGATGTGCACAAGCCGTTGACAGCATCATTGAGACGCTCGGCAAAGAAAACATGGCTCTCCAATGGTTTACTGGCAACAGCATGTAGCTCCTCCCATCTAGAGAAAGAACACAGAAATTCATACAAAACGGCTTTACAAACAACTGTTGAAATGTCTTATCATCAGCTATTACCTTTATTTTCTTACCACAGAACATACCTGGGATAATGGAGACCCACAGCAAACAAGACAACACCTGTCTCTTTGAGCTCTGCTGCTGCTGGCAACACATTACCCTGAGACCTCCCATCTGATATGAGGATGGTGATCCGGGCCACAGTGGAGGGGTTGCGCCCGCCTGTGAAACCCTTCCTCAGAACGTATTTAAGAGCTAGGCCCATCTGGCTGCTGCCACCCCTGTAAGCGTTTAGAGGAGAGGGGAGAACACAGGCTTTAATTGTTGAAATACAAAAAATAAAGAAAGAAAGAAATAAAGGTTGTAACTCAAGAAAGAGTTCTCATAGAGACTGAATATTAAACATTTCATCTCAAAAACAAAAAGTGTACTTCATCCATCAATATTGTTTTTTGAGATATTTCTTGTTTCTGAAGACGTTCTTTTTTGGCAGTTCAATCACAGAGAAAAACATGCTTCAGGCCCCCCTTTAATTTGGTAGAAAGTAGGGGTCTGTGCCAGTAACACCTCCACAATGAAGTGAGTCACTGAAAATATGGTTGATTACAGAGGAAACTTTCCCTTCAATGGGAGAGCAAAGGCTTTCCTCTGTTCAAAAGTTCAGTACTGGAAAAAACCATATCTGTCTAATCTTATATGACTTGCACAGTGTTTAAAGATTAATCTGAATTATCTCCTATTTTTCTGAAAAGAGAATGCTGGTAGAAGGAATGAACATACATATTTGAGGTCTATCTATTTCAGAGATAAAGAAGGATTTAGGGGTATTATACCTATGGGGATGAATAAGTTGCGTTTCTTTGCTTGTTTGTTTTGTTTTGGGGTTTTAAAGTATAAGTTTCAGTTTACCAGCATTTATCCAACTAAGCTTTTGGCAAAAAGAGATGGGACTCTGCTTTTTCAAATCAGCGCTGTCTAAATAAAAGTTCAGCTGTGGTTTTGGTATCTTTTATCTCTCATTTCCATCTTTTTACAGATGTTAGTTTGTTCCTGTTAAGCCTAAAGGCATGTTTAATATATTTGATATCATCTCCTTTGCTCAGATTTTTATCAGGGAAAATGCATTTTAGTTTCTCAGCAAATAAATTTGAAGCATGTATATCTATATCTCACATGCATGTATGTGTGTATGTTTATGAGCGTGTGTGTTTGTGTCTATGTGTGTCTGTTTTATTTCTTCGATTTATGCATAGTATGCATTTCTATGATTATGTTACAGTCATCTCATTGCTTTTTCTTGTCTCGGAGTCTTCTCCACTTGTAACTATTCTGTCTAAACCTCTTTAACCTACCCTTTGTGGCCAATGATCAATGTGTCCAATAAATAATCTATTATACAAATGAAGTTATTATAGGCTTCACACAACACCATCAATAACAACACAAGGTTAAACTTTACTTAAAATATTGTGCAAACACTTTTTTTATTCCACATCAATAAATGTCACCTTGATAGAATAAGTTACTAAAGTCCTGATTAAGTGACAGTAATTCTCTCAATTCCTGAAAGCTGAATATTTGTGTGATTTGAACTAATAACACCATAATTGAATTTGTAAAATATATCTTTAAATTTGAACATTGATTCAAAACTAGAGAACCCATATCTACCAAAAATCTTCGAAAAACAAACTCCTACAAGCTCTGAGTGTGGCTATGAGGACATACACACCTGAAAGAGATCTTTTTCATGTGTTTTTTCAACTCCTGTTTGGTTGTGTATGAGTCCAGAGCAAACTCCAGCTGAGGACTGGAGCCAAACTGGATGAAGCCAACTCGCACCTTGACGAGGTTCAGGTTAACATGAATACAGCTGGTGATGATGGAATGAGGAAGGGGGAAACAGACAGAAAAAGAGCTACAAATAACCAGACCTTGTCCGGACCGATGTCGAGCGCTTGAGTGAGTTTGATAGCAAAGTGTTTGGACCTCTCAAAACTGCCCTTCCCCACACTGTATGAACCATCCATGAGGAAGAGGATATCGAGGGCTGCTGAGCACTGCATCACTTCCCAAAGAAAAGCAAATCCATGCAAAGAGCAAGACATGTATTCATTTGAAAAAGGGACCCAGTACATTCAAGGTCTACACTCATTTATTGTTTAAGTATTCAGATTATTTTGCCATTATTAGGTCAAGCATACAATTACTATTTTTATAATAGTAAACTTCACTACAGTGATAATGACAAAATGTATTGCAGTAATCAGAGAGGTTTGGTCACTCTAATTGATAAGTTATTGTTTAGGTATCAACAAAAATGTATTCTAGATATTCAGGTTTAGATTTTGTCTTGAGACTTTGAACAGTTGTTTGGTGGTTGCGGGGCCTAGAGAGTTTAAACTTAAGTCTTATAGACCATTAGAATGCAGTCACTATGACTGAGACTGCTGGAATATTTAGATAATGTGCTTTATCTGCATTATTACAACTCTATCTGCCTTACAATCTAGCAATATTACTACCACAAGGGTCTCATGTTTGTAGGAAAAGGAAGAAACTGAGCATAAATCATAAAATATTTAAGGAAATGAAAGGAACTACAATTTTTTAAAGTGTACTGTTAAACACAGTCTTTTCTTTGAAATATGACTCCTGCAAAATACATTTTTGATAAGATTTATAGAGGCTATCAATAAATTCTGCCTAATGAGTCAATCAAGAGGGTCTCCATGATCCTGACTTCCCGACAGTTGCAGGCAGCCTATACAGTTAATAGAAACTTGTGTTTGGCATCTTCCCTGGCAAAATCTAATCATATAATGACTGACTTTACCTTAATTCCTGTAATTATTATATTTTATTAACAAATATATTCTTCTGAGCATGGGTTGAGTACAAGACTCACTTTCGACTGCTGAGTTGATCTTCAAGATGTTTGCATGGCTAGTTTGGATTTCCTGCACTGAGATGCCCTGCTGAACTAGGAGAGAGAAAAAAACAAAAGTGCAGTTATTTTTTCACACATTTATGTAGTTTAATGCAGTTCTTTATGTTGATGGCGTGTGAGTTAAAGGTAAACTCATGTATGTAGTGATAGTGGTACTTGGAGCCATGCTTAAAATTAGACATCCTAAACAAATTCTGTCATCTTGCCTTGACCAGTCTAAATCTCAGAGAAAAGAGCAGGGCCAGTAGAGAAGCTACAGGCTGATAATGTTGTTTCAATTCGAGAAGGAAAGAAAGTGCCTGCAGGTTCATTTTGTTTTGCCTAATTCTTTAAACTTGACATAACCAGCACACATAAGGACATAACACTAATTTGTGGTGCTTTACTTCAAAACTATTACTATTTTAAACTCAAAGAAGCAGCATTTATAGTCCCTAAAGCCAAAGTGATTCCGTGGCTCCCACTTGTCTCCTCTGTAATGGACTATTTAACGCTAATGCGAGTAGACAACTGAAGAGGGACATTCTTTGCATCTATTCACTGAGAGGTTGTTGCTCTATTCAGATTAATGTACAGCTTGGGGAAGTGGGACGGTTATGTGAATTCACCTTCAAGATCCACGTGAACATACTTTGTAGTCCATGATAACCCCAATGTTCTGTGTGTGTGTGTGTGTGTGTGTGTGTGTGTGTGTGTGTGTGTGTGTGTTTACGTGTATATATATTTATATATACAAAGAGGCCAAGAGAGAGAGAGAGAGAAGTGAGCAAAACCAGAAATTAGATTTCATCCATTGTTTCAGCTATAATGACAATTTTAAAAAGACCGTATATTGACAACCAAATAGTAAAGACTTCAAAGGGACCAAATTGAAATTTGTCATTTTAATCACAGACAATCAATTGCATACTTTAGTAACTTTAAATCAGGGTTATGCACATTATAAGACTTATACACTCATCACACCCATAAATAAAAACACTTTTCAGATAGTGGGATGCAGTGTTTCCACACTGCAACTCAGTAATATCAAGAGTTGTGCAGTGAAAATCACTTGGTAAATACTAATTACAAAACAATGTAACTGATTTACGCACAGTAAAATTTGGTCTCCTGCTCCATTTATCACATCCGGTTACAAAACGACAATCAAATAACCTTCAAAGAATGCTAAAGTTATGAGTGGCCTTAATGTAAAACAGTCATCATGACTGTTATTTCAGCATTAGTTGAATAACATAATAAAAAGAACAAAAATCGATGTGCGAGTCATCGCCCAGAAAATAAATCCAGACACAATGTTAAAAAAAAAAAAAAAAAAAAAAAAAAAAAAAACAACAAGAAACAAAAAAAAACCCCAAAAGACAAAAAGATA
>CAAKHD010006855.1:19400-21632 GCA_901007705.1 Fistularia tabacaria | reverse complement strand
CCCCCCCCCCTCCGGGCTGGATCAGCCACTTCCCCAGTCTTCCCCCCCCCCCCCCCCCACGAGCTTCTTCTTCAGCTCCAACCCTGGACTTCCTCCATCGGAAACAGATACCTTCTAGTGCCTTCCAGCCCAAACAACTCCCTTCTTCAGGCGTTCCAGATGCCGCCACCACGACCTCTCCGGCTATCTTCATCTCCTTGAGTGACTTCAAGGCGACGGCATCAGCCAGTCACTCAGAAGAGTTTGATCTGGATGGACGCAGGAACATAGGAGACGTCCACCCGAACGTTCTCTGATGGCTCTCGGTGCTCCGGACATGAGATGTTGGTTGGTCAGAATGTCCCAGATCCCCCGGTGGCCGCCTTGAAGGTCAGCCAAAGGTCAGCCAGGTCACATGACTCAACCATGTCAATGTGCATCTTCGCTGGTGGCCCTGCTCTTGATGTACCTTCTACATCGCCATGACGACCCTCCGTCACGCATGGCCGTCAGGGGGGAGGGGCGGAGCTCTGAGTCAGAGGAGGCGCCGACAAGGAATGAGGAAGAGGGCGAGGTGGGCGGAGCCTAATCCTGCAGCTGGAAGAGATTTCCTCCGAGGGCCGCGGACCAACAATGTGGCCACTGTCTGAGTGTGTGTGAGTGTGTGTCTGTCTATGGTGTGTGTGTGTGTGTGTGTGTCTGTCTATCTACGGTTTGTGGGTGTATATGTCTTCGGCATATCTATGTGTGTGTGTGTCTGTGTTTCTTGTGTTTGAGTGTGTGTGTGTGAGTCTGTGTGTCTGTCAACGGTGTGTGGGTGTATGTGTGTGTGTGTGTGTCTGTCTACGGTGTGTGGGTGTGTGTTTGTGTGTCTATCTACAGTTTGTGGGTGTAGATGTCTTCAATATTTGTGAATGTGTGTGAGTGTCCATGTATTGGTATGTGTCATTGTGTGTGTGTGTGTGTGTGTGTATGTCCATCTGTCTGTATGTCTTTGTATGTGTGTCAGAGTGTGTGTGTGTTCCCGATTCCCATCCTGTCTGTGGACACTCTGTGCGTTTGTATGTGCCATCCTCTCTTCCTGTGTGTGTGTGTGCCATCCTCTCTTCCTGTGTGTGTGTGTGCGTGTGTACCATCCTCTCTTCCTGTGTGTGTGTGTGTGTGTGTGGACACTCGTTCTGGATGTTCTCATTTGAAGACAAAATGTCTGGATCACTCAGTTTGTGTTTAGCATGTTTAGCATGCTTAGTTGTTAGCACCTGCAGCAAAGAGAAGCAAAGCATCATGGGAATCTGAGTCAGTCAGTCAGTCATGGCGTCATCAGTGGAAACCAGATGCCACTTTTGTACCCACCCATGATCGAGTGGGCCTGTTTGCCTGTTAGCATGCTAGCAGAGAGTTGCGTCAGAATCGCCCTGCTTTCAGTCTCACCGCCTGAACCCTTAGGGCTCCATGCCCTGGAACCCTGGGTTCCAAACCCTGGGTTCTCAGGGTTCCACACCCTGGAACCCTGAGGGAAAGGAGTCATCTGGAGGCCGGGGCATGAAGCTGCGGCTCATGGATCAGCTGTGACCTCACCAAGATGGCTGTCGCAGCGGGCCGTCCCCTGGTTCTGTATGCGCATGACGCCTCAGCTCATCCGGTCTGTCATCAGGTGACCTCACGGTGAGAGCTCAGCGGAGACGCCAAGTCTGATGGGTCTCGCTGACAGGTGCCCTCTGGTGGTCACAGAGGGTCATGATGGTGTGGAGAGCACCAAATGGTTTGGTGTCAGCGTGTCGCAAGGGTAACCTGCAAGAAGCACCTTCAAGCGAAGTTACCGGGGACGAGTCGAAGCGGCGGTCAGGTGGAGGACAGGCCTGATGTTCACCTGAGCGGCAAGCTGCCTGGATGTGCAGAGGGCTTCAGGAGTGGTCCTCCTCCCCGACCTGCAGTTGTGTGCGGGCCGTGGTCTTTTGCCGGGTGCCGTCGGGCGCTCAGAGATGTCACGGCATCCCCCTGGTGTCTCCTCAGTGCTGGAGATCCTGCAGCTGGTGAAGAAGCGTGACCTCCTCCTGGCCGACACACACATCCTGGAGCTGGAGCAGGAGTGCTGCCTGGCGGCCGAGCGAGACGCGGCGGCGGCGCCTGAGGACAGTGGCGTGAAGGACGGAGGGCGGCGCAAGGCCAAGGACGTGGAGCTTCTGTACGAGGAGCTGCAGAAGGAGCTGTGGGCGGTGGTGAGGGAGTCGCTGCGCTCGCCCACTGCCGGAC
>CAAKHD010006855.1:6900-14400 GCA_901007705.1 Fistularia tabacaria | reverse complement strand
GTGAATCCCATCCATCCATTCAGTCAAGTCAGGACCAGCGGCTTCGGCTTCTCCCACGCTGGAGCCACTCCACCCAGAGTCCTCCTTCTGGTGCCTCCACCAGAACCTGCTTTTCTGCTTAAGTCTTCTGATTTTTTTCCATACCTGCAGAGGCTGAAGAAAGACACGCTTCTCCTTTTTAATCTTCCAATCTGACCTCCAGGCTGGACTTGTCTCCTTCTTTCAGAGTGGGGTGGTGGGGCCCCTGCGGTCCCCCGGTAGAGGAATGACGGGCTCCTAACTCACTTTGACCTAAAAACGAATTGTTGCTTCCTCAATCCACTTCAATCCGCTGCACAGATTGGATTAGTATTTTTTAAAAGCCAATCGGTAGATGATTAGTTTGGAGATGAGACATGCAGCTGAGGACGACGAGGTGGAATTCATTACTGATCAAATAAATCTCTAAAATTCAATAAAATCCATATGAAAATCACAGCTCTCTTACTTTATTTGTCTGCTTTGTGCTGAACAATGAAAACACAGGAAAATGTGTATGTGGCGGAAGTTGAAACCTTGACATCATGGCGTTTTCCGGTCGAGTCTTTGATAAAGGCCTCTGCTGCCCACGGCCGGACAGGGTTTGAAACACTGAACGACATTTGGGATCAGGTTTCAGCAATTTTCAGATCTTCTAAAATCTGAGTGTCCGAATTGTGCTTTGAGTGTTTTTCCCAGCCGGTCAGTGAACGCCTCAGCCAGTGCCCCGGATGTAAACACCGCCGCCATATTGTGGACTCGGAGCTCCCCATCCGGCGGCGGAGTTCGGTTCCCTCCGCCGCCATCGGACCGCGGGACTATTTCGCCCTCAGAGAGCGGCTTGACCCTGAAAAGTGCCCGGGAAACTTGTGTCGGGCTCCGGGGCCGCGATGGAGTGGCCGGACGGCGCTGCGGAAGCGGCAGAAACTTTCCGCGGGCAGACGGAGCTGATCCTCCGGGTGGCCGTTGAGTCCACGGCGTCCGTCCTCCGAGAGAGGCTCGGGCTGGACGGCGGCGGCGGCGGCCCGGAGCGGACGGTGAGCGAAACACCGCCGGGCGACGCGCGTCTCAGGGCGGAGGAGACCAAGGCGGCCGCGTTTCTCGACCCTGAGCCCCGGAGAACAATCCCTCCATCCCTTCCGTCTTCGGCGGCGGTTTCCCGGGCGACCAAACAAACGCGGCCGGTGAAATCTTCACTCCCGACCGCCCTTTTGTCGTCTTCAGTCAGGTGTTCGGAGCGCGCAGGTCCCTCCGCCGGGGAAATAGTCCCTCCCAGCCCGTGCTGGGTGTGATTTGGTGAGAATGGCGAAAACACCTGATTTGTCTATGAAACCTGTCAAAAAAAGATTAATTCTAGAAGCTCGTTTTAATCTTGTGTCGCGCAGACATACATAGCTATCTCCATTCAATCAGAGGGAAAGGTTTTCTTTTTCAATGAAAAGAATGACGAAGTACAATCGAATAAAAACAGAAAAACTAGTTATCCAATCAATGTTATACTTTCTTCTTATGGTTCATTCTTTATCTTCACCTACCTCAGCTGTGACTGGGGAGAGGCTGGCGCTCCATCACACACACACACACACACACACACACACACACACACACACACACACACACACACACACACGATGAGAGGAGGAAGATCCCGAAGCAGGCCGAACTAGCCTGTTCTCAGGATGACATTGACAGACCAGTAGCTGGAGGACCAGAACCTTCTCAGGAGCTCTGAGCACAGCTCAGCTGCTACTTGTAGATGTTCCGGAGGTCATCGGGCACTGGGACCTGGTGTTGAAGTTACTCTTGCGATGTCCTCGATGTGACGAACACCTTTGTCGCCCGTCTGTATTTACCTGAACCTCCACCACCTGCAGGCCCACCTGAGCGTGGTCCTGGACACCATGGCGAGGGAGGTCCTCCGTCAGCTCTGCAGAGTGTTCGAGGGGCTATACGGCCGCCGGGAGAAGAACGAGGCCGTGGAGGGCGGAGCCGGGCGTCCAGAGGTCCAGCCGAGGTCCAAGGGCAGAAAGTGGCCCCTGCCCCAGAAGAAGGTCCGGGGCGTCACAGCTGCAGGTCTGTTCCAGGGCTTCTGACCCACCTCTGGAATCCGAGGCGGTCATTGCTCGTTCCTCCTGAAGAACCTGCCGCTGGTTCTGATGGTCACACGTCTAGTACCTTGGAACTCAGGTCCTGCGGGGTTCCTCTGCTGGAGTTCCTCCTCACCTTGTCTCTGTCCCTTCCGTTCTGCAAACAAAGTAACCCCCCGTGCCGTCTGTCCCTGTCCGTGTGTCCAGAAGGCCCCTCCGTCTCAGCAGCCCTCGCCAGGGCCGTCCTCAGCTCGCCCGCCCCCCCGCAGCTAGTCATCAGCCAGCCACCCATGGGCCTTGGCGGCAGCCCCGGCCCCGAGATGGATGGGGCTGAGGTGGAGCGGCCCTGCTCCAGGCTGACATCACTTTCTGTCGCTGATGGCGAGGACACAGTCCCTCCTGCTGAGGTATGTTTGATCAGGGTGGGGGTCAGAGCAGTGTATGTGTGTGTGTGTGTGGGGGGGGTTCAGAAGATACATAACTGGCTCCTGTCCCAGCAGGTGGAGATGATGATCGTGACCATTGAAGAAACAAGCGAGACGTGTCCCCTGTCCATCAGTCCTTCAGGTGAGACTCTGCTTCTGACCTGAGTTTGAAAGTGGCCACTGGAGGAAGGCCTGAGCCTGTGGAGCCTCCCCGTGCTGGAGGGCCTCCCGGCACTGGAGGGCCTGTCGGTGAGATGGCGGATGGGTTGCTGCGTGGGTCCTGTGGTCAGCCGTGATAATGTGTACCTGTGCAGGTGAGGCGGAGGAGGAGCTGCGCGAGCAGGGCCGCAGGAGGAGGCGCGAGCTGTACAAGGAGAAGAGGTTCTTCTGCGAGCTGTGCAACAAGGGCTTCCACCAGAAGCACCAGCTAAGCAAACACGTGTCGTGCCACCGGAAGCCCTTCCCCTGCGGCGCCTGTGACAAAGGCTTCTACAAGGCCAAGACGCTGCAGAAGCACCAGCTGAGCCACCGGCTGCGGGACGCCCAGGAGGCCCACCCCGAGGGGCTGCTGCGCTGTGAGCAGTGCCCCCGTGCCTTCCGCCTGCCGCGCCAGCTGCGCCTGCACCAGGCCACTCACCGCCTGGAGAAGACGCCGCTCCGGTGCCGCTCCTGCGACCGCACCTTCACCTCGGCCGGCGCCCTGCGGTACCACGAGGTGTCGCACGCCGAGGTTAAGCCCTTCATGTGCGATGTGTGCGGGAAGGGCTTCACCCGCAAGAAGAGCCTCCGAGAGCACCAGACGGTGCACACCGGCGCCCGGCCCTACCCCTGCCTTGTCTGCGGCAAGCGCTTCTCCACCGCCAGCAACCTGCGCGTCCACAAGAGGTCGCACTCGGACGAGCGGCCCTTCAAGTGCTCCGAGTGCGACAAGGCCTTCAAGTGCCGCATGGGGCTCCTGCAGCACCGGGTGGTCCACAGCGGCGAGAAGCCCTTCATGTGTCAGACCTGTGGCCTCAGTTTCGGTCTCAAGTACAACTTCCAGAGACACCTGCGGCTGCACAACGGAGAGAAGCCCTTCAGGTAATGTAGGCCGAGGTCGAAGCTCACACTGGACGGCGGGGTTCAGAAAGACACGCCTTTAGATCTCCACCCGAGAAGCTCGGGCTCCAAGGGGTCTGCGGATCGGCCGGCGACCGGCCCTTCGCTCTGATTGGCCGTCGGTTCGGTTTAAAGCGCCGACGGCTACAGCTCTGCTGCTCCGCCTGGTCCGGGGTTGCTAGTAATCCGCGTGTCTGTTGCTCTCAGGTGCGAGAAGTGCGGCGAGGGCTTCACGGGCACGTGGGCTCTGAAGACCCACATGCTCGTTCACGGTGTGGAGAAGCCCTTCATGTGCGACCTCTGTGGGAAGACCTTCTTCTACAACTGCCAGCTGCAGAAGCACCAACAGCTGGTCCACAACAAGGATGGCGCCCGAGGGGGCAGTGTTGCTGGTAGGCGGCGTCCGACGGGCGTCAAGCCGTTCAGCTGCAAGGTCTGCATGAAGAGCTTCAGCAGCGGCAGCACCCTGCGCACGCACGAGAAGAGCCATGCCGAAAACAAGGAGTTCATGTGCGAGACGTGCGGGAAGTCGTTCCACCTGCGCCACCTGTACCAGTACCACATGCGCCAGCACAGCGGCGACCGCCCGCACGTCTGCGCCGTGTGCCAGAAGGGCTTCCTGCTGCAGTCCCAGCTGCGGCAGCACGAGCTGCTGCACACCGGCGTCAAGCCGCACAAGTGCGAGACGTGCGGCAAAGAGTTCAGGACGCCGCAGAACTACCACCGCCACCTGCTGGTCCACACCGGCGAGAAGCCGTACGAGTGCGCCATCTGTGGCAGGAAGTTCCGCCAGTCCAACCAGCTCAAGTCCCACATGCAGATTCACACGGGCGTCAAGCTGTACTCCTGTTCGCACTGCGCTCAAGGCTTCTCCGACTCCCGCCAGCTCAAGAAGCACAGCTGCAGTGGTGCGGTGGCGGCGGCTGCGGCTCTGCCGGATGCCACCAGCAAGCGCAGGAAACAGAAGAGTGTTTTTCCCTGGAGCGAAAGCTTCGCTAACGACTGATCCGGACGGGGTGTCCGTTGACAGAATATTCGTGGAAGAAGGACTGAATGAATGAATTCCCCCTCCGCCGACAGTCTTCCCACGTGCCCTGGAGGAGCGAGGACTCGGCCCAAGACAAACACTGAAGATTTCCGTTGACACCGAACTTCGCTCACTATCGGCTGCAACTGTTTTGTAATGAATGGACTTGGGAATAAATTAGCTATTTTTGAATGAAGTCACCAGACTAGAGCTGAAATTGAGACATACTTATCATGGCTTTGACTATCTTAGCTTCACTTAATGACTTGAAATCGAGTGAAATAGCACGTTTCTCTTTAACCTGCCCCAATAAAAGCCCCTCCTGCCAGAAGGATGTCCGTTGTTTTCCTCTCGACAGGCTCAAGCCTCGGAAGTCCATCGAGTTTCTGAGGGAGCAGAAGCTGGTGTGAAAAACCTATATCTCCTTTAGGTTTTCCAGCGGCGGGCTGGTGCTCTGCAGAAGAGGTTAAGCCATAAGTTCAGGAACGGGACCAGAACATATCTGGATAGCCAGTATCATTCGAAAGGGTCGAGATAGTTACAACATGCGTTTAAAGTGAAAGAAGATGATCAGAATCACATTTTTGTCTCCAAATTTATTTCTAAACTTCTAAAAATTGATTTCTAAACTGGTTAAACCTTTGTTTCTAGAAATTACCTTGAGTCTCCATTTCCCTCTTTACTCACTCCTCTCCAAAACTGCCCCACCTCCACACTTCCGCTTCCAGCAGAGGCTTCTAAATAAAAGCTCTAGGCACCAACTGTGGTTACAACTTAAAACGGGAAAAGTTACGAAAGATATGTTACATACCTCCCCATCCCCAAAAAGGAAACGTCCCCTTTTTTCAGACAGTAACAAGACCAGTGTAAGAATAGAATAACAAAAAAACATACATACACAGACCCAACCGTGACGGAAACCCCGGATCCACCCACGCAACATCAACCCGCAGCCCCCAAAACACAACTTCGTTCTGCATTCGCCTTACAATATCCCAGTCTGAAGTACACGAACTCAGCAAACATGACAAAGTCCTCAAGCGCACTGGTGGTCTCACAGTTCTCCCCAAACGAGAAATAGTCTCTGGGACCTGGACAGGTACTATACCATCCAGGGCGAGCGGCTCCCAGCCTCACCGTCCTCCTCTGGCGACCCCTTGTCTGGCAGCAAGGGAGCATGAACAGGAGAAGTTGGGAGTCCATCTGAGGAACCAGGAGGTCCCGGTAGGGTGTACGGTTTCAGTCTGTCATGATAGACCACCTGCCCCCGCCCATCAAGGCCTAAAGGGCCGGTGATATGGTAAGTGAGTCCTAGTTCCCCTCGAGATCCCAACACAGACATTATCCGGTAAGGCCCTTTCCAGTGGGGAGCACGACGCAGCCACACCAGGTCCCCTAACGCGAATGGATGATGGCGGACCGATTCGTCATGGTACAGTTTTTGCTTCTCATGAGCTTTGAGAAGGAGGCAAGTTTAAATGCACCAATGGAGACGGCACCAACACATCTCGCGGAACGCGAGCTTTCTGTCCGTGCGTTAGGAAGTACGGAGTGTAGTGGGTACAGGCATGAACCGATGTGTTATATGCAAAAGCCACCTGTTTTAGGTAATCGTCCCACTTGCCCCCCAAGCAAGCAACGATTTCGCCAGCTGGTCAATAAGGGTGCGATTGAAACGTTCTGCCGTCCTGTCTGATTTGGGATTATAAAAGTGCATTGCGTGTTTTCTTAATTCCCAGAAGCTGACAGAATCTCTGCACCATCTCGACTTCAAATTACCTACCCTGATCACTGTGGATAACTTCGGGAACGCCGTGTACCAACACAGAGTCTTCGAACAAACACTATGTTGGTCTGGTTAGGGAGGGCATACAGGTTCACAAACTTGGTAAAGTAGTCCTCCACCACCAACATCTGTTCCCCCGAGATGTCATTGGCACTCAAGAATGTCAGCTGCCACTCTCTGAAATGGCTGAGTCGCCTGGACGCTCCCCATCGGTGCACGCTTCTTAGGCACCGCAGCCCGGCCGGTCTGACATAGGATACACTGTTCGCACCACTGTTGAACATTCCTAAACATGAAGGGCCAGTCACAAGATTTTCTTGCAGGTTCCCACACTCGTTCCACCGAGAAATGTGCCGACACAGCGCCCCCATGCAGGTGCTGCAAAACATCAGGGACAAGTGAGGAGGGCACGACAACTTGACATAGAGCCTCGCCTGTGAGAGGAGAGTTCACTGTCCTGTAGAGAAGACCATTAACCACCGAGAGGCGAGGGTATTCAGTCCATCATTTTCGAAGCCACCGAGAGCTACCTCTCATCTGCCCTTTAGGGGGCCAGGAACCACTGCCTTCAAGCTAGTCCAAAACCTGCTTAACATCTATCTGGATCCACCTGTTGTAATGCCCTAATGTCAGTGTCATCATGGGAGAGTGCCTGCATGAGACACAAGTCCTGCATCTCATTGTCCGCCACTACACGCTGTCCGGTGATGGTGAAATCCGAGGCAGGGGGGTATACAGCAGGAAGTTGAACCAGCTGAGTGTCGGAGTGGGGAACACCTGGCTCCCTGTCAGAGCCTATGGCATTCACATGGGTGATCATCTCGGGTGAGGTGACCACACCGGTCTCAGGGTCTTGCGGCTGTCGTGAGAGCGAATTAGCATTACAATGCCGATGCCCGTCCTTGTGCTTTATAATCCAGTTAAATGGGTCCAGCTCCAATATCCACTTGCTCTACGGCCTGTAGGATCCTTGTCAATAGACATGCCGTGCAGGCTGAGAAGAGGCTTGTTGTCCGTGATGATGGTAAAGGCTGCTGAACCAATGTAATGCCTGAATTG
>CAAKHD010006854.1:52213-66293 GCA_901007705.1 Fistularia tabacaria | reverse complement strand
CACAGTTCTGCTCTGTCTATGAACCTGATCATCCCGCCATGTGCTTTGACTTCAGTCCTGTTTTGTGTGTGTGTGTGTGTGTGTGTGTGTGTGTGTGTGTGTGTGTGTGTGTGTGTGTGTGTGTGTGTGTGCGTTTGCCTGCACACTGGCAATCCGGCGTGACTTGTGTTTGAGGTTTGACAACAACCGGCTCCACATTCATGGCATCATGTTGACATGAAGCTTAAATATTCTGTCTGCCTTTTTTTTTTCAATTAATTTTTTCCATCAAACACAAAAAGGAATGTAAACAGAATTAGCTGCCTTTAAGCTCTGAGCAATACTGCACATTTGCTCAATCTGGGGATCATGAGAATGTTCTTGACAGGCTAACATTAACACTATTTGACATCTTCAAATTGATTCTCAGCAACCAGCAGACCCAAACATATTTCAGTTACAACTGTTTGAATACCCGATTCAATTTTCACATCTTACCAGAAACAGTCCTATCTTTATTTGCTTTATTTGCATTTGTGAAATTATTATTATGTGAGTAATGGGTTCTATTACTATGCACTGTAATATCAGTGATTTGGGCCACAACAAAAAAATCTGACAAAGTCATGAGTTCTACCACGTATGATTGGTTTCCGATCAGGGGACACAAAATGACTTGATGAATGTCAATGTAACCACTTCAGTTATATTTATATCAACCGGTGAATAATGGCTAGTGTAGAAATGGCCAATCAGATGTGTGTGTATTGACTATCTTTAGACATATGGGTTTAATCAGCAATCAGGCATCGAGTTTTATCAGACTACATTGGTGTTTATTTGTCTGTTGCGGTGACTTAAGTGTTTTGAATAAAACATACAAAAAGCCCCCCCCCCCTCACAAAATACACATCAAAGTCCAGAGAGATTTTTCAGACCCTGTTTCCTCTTTTAACCCCCCGCCCATACACACACACACACACACACACCTCCCTCCTGCCCAGTCTGTAGTCTTCTCTGTTGTTGCCCACTGAGGTGCGGAAATGAAAGTACTAATTGTACTGGTGTGTGTCAAAATAAGGGGTCAGTGATGTTGGTAATAATGGGTTTCCCTTCAGAGAGGATGATGCTGTTGCCCACTGCCCAAACACAGGGACATACTCTTCATAATGACAGGGTTTGTCTCTGCTTCTTTTCTCACATTCCCCGTCTCGCATGGCTGACTGTTGCCATTTGACATGCAGCTTAGGGGCGGCGTAGCGCAGGAGGTAGAGCGATCGTCTTTGGAACCGAACCTCCCTGGTTTGATTCCCTGCTCCTCCTAGTGTGTCCAAGTGTTGTTGAGCAAAACACTGAACCCCTAACTGCTCCCCTGGCGCGGGCAGACGGCAGCCAACTGCTCATGGTTCAGCCATGATGGGTTAAATGCAGAGAACGATTTGGCTGAAAGTGGCAGAAAATGTCAGCTAGACTATTTGTTTTTCAAATATATATGTAAGAATAAGGTGATTAAAAAACCCAGCTGTGATTGAATTGCACATAACTTGACCACTATGAATGGTGTTTATTAATTCATTGCTCAGTGGTTTTCCAATATTTGAGTTTATGTCATTTAAAGATACAATTGTCTTCATTTTTATTTATGTACAATATCTCCAGTTTAGAAATCTAGTTCAATGATCTTTGTATTCCTTGTCTTTGTTTGTGAGGAGTGGTTTTCGAGTAGCTTCCTGTTCTCATGACTTTGTGGTTTCATTTTGTTATTTCTCAGGCTGCATGCATTTCAGTTCTTTTTTTTCATGCCAGCGCGTGTCTTTTGCTGCTCACCTGCTTCTGGTCAAGCCAGCCTCGTGCTCCTCGAGGTCTCCTCTTGTGTTCTGCATCTGCGGTTTTTATATTGAATATGCACTTTATCAGTGAAACACTAAGCGGTCTTCATAAATTTATAGCCCTGTGACACTCAATTTCTTATGAACACTTTTGTTGGAACTGTGTTATAAAGGTTGTTGCGATTTTCACTGCGGAATTTGAAATTATGTTGTCCTCCTTGAGGTTGCCCTATGGTTGGATTCAGACATGTTTCTGAAATTCCCAAAGGTTTCTCGCTCTTGACTTTTTTATCCATTATTCTGTCTTTGACTCATAATGGCTTCTGCAGTAGTCCATGACAGTGATCATCCACATGAGCTGTTTCAGATGTTGACTGCTATTCGGAAACTTCTGTGTTGAGATATTTCTCCTCTTTGCCTGTGCAGTGGTTAGCGCTTCTGCTTCACAGCAAGAAGGTCCCCGGTTCAATTCTGACAGGGGTCCTTCCTGTGGGGAGTTACAATGTTCTTCCCAGGTCTTTATTGGTTCTCCGGTTTCCTCTCACAGTTCAAAAACATGCAGTAGGTTCATTGGAGACCCTAAATTGCCCAGGTGTGTGAATTAGAGGGCGAATGCTTGTATGTCTCTATATGTGACCTAGTGAGTGAGTGGCAACCAATCCAGGGTGAACCCTGCCTCTTGCCCAGTTCCAGGGACCCCCCATGATCCTGAGTACAGGATTAGCAGTACGGATAATGAATGAATAAAGTTCTGATGGGTCACATTTTTCTGTAATCATTGGAGTAGCTGGTTCTTTCTCTCTCCACATCACAAAATACTTTTGTTACATGTTCTCAGATCCCCCATGGACAGGAAGGTGCAAACTGGTTCCTGTAACTCAGGAAAATTGGTTTACTGGTCTTCCCCATTTCTACGACAACCAGCTCGAGTGCTGATTGTAGATGCACAGCCATCCTGGTGGTCAAGCACCTGTGTAGTGCTCTGTGATGCACTGGACAACTTCCTGTCCCTGGCATGCAGTCTGGACGGACCCTGCAGGATACCGCTGCTCTGCGTGTATGCCATCAGCAGGCAGCAGGAATGTCTGCTGCCCTTTGTGGTAAGATTTTTTTTTCATTATTTCTCTTCTGTGCCATGTCCTGCTTCCCATTCCCCTTCTTCCAAACCTACACCCATTTGCAGCAGGTCCACGGAAACTTGGCCAGGTTGCATTCGTGTGTCGAGGAGCTGAGGTCCATCCCGGGTGAAGGCTGCGCCGGGGGATGGGCCAGGGGATGTGAGATGCTGAGACAGGCAGTGCTCAACAGTCTGCAGCAGTTTAAACAGTGCATCAGACATATCAGTGCTGGCGGCCAAGCCAGAAGCAGCCACTCTGTGGAGGTGAGCCAAGTTGACAGGCCTTGTTTGAGCACTTTTCTTTCAGTTGTCTTTTTAAATCAAAGCGCACATGGATATTCACGGCCAGTTAGAGCTTGAATGCCTTTTCTGGCCAATCTTGAGATCATTCGCTGTGTGGAAGCCAGATTTATTGGGGTAAGCTACTAAAACGAGCCGAAGAAAATCCATGAAAGCAATAAAAACCACATGGATTAGTTAACATTTGAAAGAGCAGGTATTTTGTTTGGATGTGAATGGTTAGCGTCATCCCTCGCCTCACCTCATCCACAGGGCTGATCCACATTCAGGCAGCATTTGAATGAGCAGACACATTTCTTCAAGTCTCCGGATGATCACAAATACATGTTATACTTAATTTGCCATATTCACGTTTTTCAAAGAGACGACAATTCGCATTTGTGAGCTTTAACAGATAGCAGTCTGTGAGACCTTCTTTCTCTGTTACCCTGTTCAATCAAATCAGTGGACTAATGAGGTGCTCATTTATGATCTGTGCATTTCATGGACATTTCCTGTAATTTGGAACCAAAACATGATATGTGCTGCTCAGATCGTATCTTCTTAGATATCTTAAAAGATTGGTGATCTGCTGAAGTCACAGTCGTCTGCTTGTCTTCTAATTTTCTTTTTCAAGAAATACTGTTTTTTATCCAATGATGTTCTTTTATCCCCTTACTTATTTATTGAATCAAGCCAGCATAGATGACTAGACCCAGGGTCCGTGCTCCCAAACAATTCATGGCGAAAATGTCCACGTAGATGTGATCAATAATCCATCCATAATCTACAACACCTACCCATCCCTCAGGGTTTCAGGGGTGCTTGTTGAGCATATCCAATCTGACATTGGGCAAGAGGCAGGATTACCTTACTGGTTGCCAGTAGATCACAGGGCAACATATAGAGACATACAACCATTCACCCTCTCATTCAAACTCCTACCCATTTATGGTCTCCAATGAACCTGCTGCATGTTTTTGCACTGTGAGGGGAAAGTGGTGAAACCCATACAGCGGAGAACATGCAAATTCCACACAAAGAGCAACCCCTTTGAAATCAAACCAGGGACCTCCTTGCTGTGAGATGGAAGCGCTAACCACTGTGCCACCCATCATTACCCTGCCAGTAGGCATTGTTTCACAATAGCTTTTCAGATTTCCATGGAAAACCAGATTCCCTCCAAAGGTTGAAGGTGCGACAATGGGAAAGCAGGGGGTCAGAGCTGATGGACAAGATGGGTTTTCAGTTTTATCTAGCAGCTGTTGTGCAGGTGGGCCTACTGTTGTTCAACGCTTTGTATTGAAGAAGTTTGTTGACAGTTACGCACCCTCTGGACATGGGGCTACAAGTCTTGCACTCAACTAATGAGCAACATCAATTGTCCTCCAAATTTCAAAACCTTAAGTTATAAACAACTAAATCTAAATGCATGGAAGATGGTTAGTCACTCTCACCGAATATGTCTGGGATCTTTTCAGGTCCATTGTGAAGGAAGGTCTATTCAGCTATCAGCTAGCTCAGACTGAAAAAGGGCCATATTTCATATTGAAGCTTTGTGCTACTTGCTAATGCTGAGAAGAGGCTCATACCTGGTAAATGAGCCCTCTCCAGGCCCAATTCACCACATTGGGCAGCTTCAAAAACATAGCATCAGGAGCATCATTAACATTTTGAAAGGAGCTGAAAAGCTCCTCATAGTGCAGCAGACAGTCCACCTTGCAAGAAATGTGCTCTATTCACCCGCCACTGAGCCATCTGTCCCCAAAGATTTGTTAAAGTGACAGCAGAGGAGCTGCGAGAATGGCATTCCTGTGAGAACATTCAATCAGCGGTGACTCGCAAGTCACTCCGCGAAGAGCAAAGTATATCTAAGCAGCTTTTCTCTGCTCAAATCCTCGTTTCATTTGTTCCTTATCGCTAATGTCAACGGCGCATTATGTTAAAAATGGATGATCATCGCCGCTAGCAGTCAGAGGCGGCGCGTCTGCGTGAGGTGTTTGCTCCATTTTAAAACTGTAATTCAAATGCTTTGTCGTTTAAATACTAAAATCTAACAAATGACTGATCCAGGGGATACGTGTGAGCCGATATCTCAGAGAGCGCTTCATTAGCTAAAATTAAATGCGAGACAGAGGGGGGAGACGGGGCATCTGAGTCACTGGCCCTCTTGTTAAATTCAAGCGTGTCCTCTGGATACAAAGCAGTGGGTTGTTGATGAGGATTTTTCAAATCCTGCCAGCTTTATTAGGGGAAGCTCCAAACAGATGATTCCTCTAAGAGGCCCCATCTCTGACAGCCGCAGATATGAATAGCACTATTAGGAAGCAGCGACATTAAGCAGAAGCACAACTCTATTTGTGGGCATGCATGAGTGCATGTGTGTGTGTGTGTGTGTGTGTGTGTGTGTGTGTGTGTGTGTGTGTGTGTGTGTGTGTGTGTGTGTGTGTGTGTGTGGTGTGTGTGTTTGCGCGTGCATCCACGGGGTCTGTGTGTCTGTGGCTTGTCAACTCACACAATACACATCTCAGTGATATGCGTCTTTCACGTGGGTAAATAAATGTGACAGCAGACATAATTATGCCTCATCCGGTCATCAGATATGGCAATATAAGTATGGAATAAATGTTTATCTTGATAAACAGTGAATACCAATGTTTTCAAAAGTTCCCGGTCCCTCTGTCCATCATCCAACATCCATCAACCTGCTCATTGGTTCACTTTGAACCAAGGACCAACTTTTTAACTTGTGATCTCACGTGACATGTTTTCCTTTTCTTTCTTCTCAAAAATCAGCCCCAACCCGCAGGTCATGATGTCGTGTACCAACTAAGTCGGAGTGATTAAATTCATGAGAACATTTTATTTGATCAGCTGCCCTGCTCAGAATCTTCGGTCCATTATTCATTTGTTAAAGCCGACCTCGGGACCCATGGAACCTAGTCGGCACCAGAGATGGCTTGCAGCTGAGTCGGGTTTTTTTCATATGCGAAGCATGAATAAAATACTCCCGTCCTCAAGCACTTGCAAAAATAGTGGGGCAATTATGTTATTCATACCTGGCAAGACAGGGTGAAATACAACGCAGGAGTCAGAAAGATGAGGAAATCTGGGTTGTTAAATCCTATGTACTGTTTATGTTTTTGATCCATGCTGACTGACTCGCTGCTTATATGTCCATTCATTCATTATAATAATGTACAGTTTACTAATCTCTCGTGGGGAAATTCGATCTTTCTGCATACAAGCCATCATGGATGAACCACGAGTAGATGGCTGCCGTCTAGCAGCGCCAGGGGAGCATTTAGGGGTTCAGTGTCTTCCTCAACAACACTTCAACACACGACGAGCCGGGAATGGAACCAGGAATAATCGGTTCCAAGAATGATTGCTCTACCTGCTGCGCCATGTTGCCCCATTTATTGATGCCATTTAACCTGCACTTAGGTTGAAGGGATGCTGCAGCCTATCCTAGCTGTTATTGGGTTGTAGACAGGATTTACCCTGGAATGGTCACAGAGCCACATATAGAGACAAACAACTGTCAGCCATTCACTGTCTCATTCACACATTATAAAGAGTTATTCAACCATTCACTCCCTTATTCACATGCCATACAGAGACAAACAACCATTCACTCTCTAAATCACGTCTGGGCAATTTAGGGTCTCCAATGAACCTCCGTTATGTTTTCTGACTGTGGGAGGAACATGCAGAACCCGGACGAATCCGACGAAGACACGGACAGAATACGCAAACTGCTAACTACATATATGCATATGATCGTGTGTGTGTGTGTGTGTGTGTGTGTGTGTACATATGTAGCAGAATATAGCAGCAGAAAGCAGCTGTAAAAAGCACTGCTTTGCTTTACATAACTGAGTTTCATTATTAATGAAAGTCAGTTTTCACTTGACTTCCTGCATGCCTGTTGACTTGATTCTCACGGGTGCCCCACTTTCCCCTTACATTTCCCCCCTCTCATTTTCGTTCCTTTTTTTTTTTTTTTTTTTTTTTTTTTTTTTGCTTCTCTGAACCTTTTTTGTCATCCCCCCCCCCCCGCTGCCCGAACTGAGTTGCAGGATTGATATAATTAGGGCCCGTTGTTTTTTTTCGTTCATCTACCAAATTTCCTGTTTCTATATCACCAGGTTACACTTGTGACCAGTAAGCCAGGGCGAGGTGTTGTTCACCTCCTGGAGAGCGGGCTCAAAGATGCCGACCTGCTGTCACTGAAGCGTCTCCTGGTGGTTCAGATCAGCAGCGACACAGACTCAGGCCCGGACTCCCCCCCACCTGAGGCAACGTATCCTGAGAACAGTGGTAGGAGACACAAGTTAAACACACACACACTTTGTAGAAGTTTGGTCCATCCAGGGTAAACATAGACACCCTCTGCTATCTATCTCCTAAGAAGACTTTACTCCCCCTCACTTTCTGCATACTTTCTCACATTGACCCATTTACTCTGTAGTTTTTCTCGTTTTTGTTTTTTTTCTTCTCCCGTTTGCCAAAGATCTACACTCAGCCGTTGAGACACATGTCACATTTCGTAGAAACAGCCCTCTATCCGAGCATCCAAGAATCCTATCTGAGACTAATCACATTTCACGTAAACGTTCGAGGACTGCGGTCCTGAGTGGAGGATAATGATGACTGGCAAAAAAAAAGGGTAAACAAGAGTGAGAGAAAAACATCCAGGAGACAGGGATGGCGGTGTTGCACCAGCAGACGAGTCGGGAAAAGTGTTTACGCATCATCGTCATCGACGGAGTTTCTGACACGTTTCAAACATGATAGCGACGATTCCATGCGCCTTGACGTACCTGACACAATTATGTCATACCTAAACCCATCCAAACTACTTTTTTCCATGATTTTTTATATTTTCATATATGAAGCTATATGTGAAAAATGTGTTTCAGCTTAAACCTCAGCCACATTGCCCAAAGCAATCCATGTCGTATTGGCGCTGCGCCCAACATAGTGTGCTGCCGGGTAATAAATCTGCTCTTCAACTGAATGCTGCTCGAGAACTGCAGATGTAAATCGACGACCAGAGCCAACAAGTACCTCACATCTTGGATTTAGTATGTTTTCCTCTCGGCACGGGAGTTTTTAGTGTAAACCCTGAATTTTATTGTCTAACATACAAAGCGACCCTACAATGAGATTGTAGATTAAGAACCACCTTGAGGGTACAATGGGCCTAGTTCTGAGGATAAGCGAGCGTCTCTTTCTTCTGTGGTTCCAAATACAGGGTTGCAGTTGATGAAAGATACATGAAATAATTTATATTTGTCCGAAATAAGGTCACGATCTAACATGAGGTGCTCCAAAATAGAAAAGAAAAAAAAACCTTGAGTTTAAATCAGTTGGCAAGATGTTATTGCCAGCTTTAGGCATTAAAAACCATTAAATTAAAGAGAAATGTGGGGGCTAAACTATTTTGAGAGAATTATTATTGGACTGTCAGCTGGCTTCATGTGCAAGTGAAATCAGAACAAATCAGCTTTAGCCTAAAGGGGAAGCATTTCAATGCAGCATTAGTCTGCCTCCCATCTTATCTTCCTGCAGCTTCTTTTCCCCAATCCGTCTGAAGCTCTGCCTTAAATGGTTCATTGAAGAAAATAGCGAGTGGTTACCTCTGCAGACTGTGTTGTGTTCAGTACCTTTATCAATCCATCACGGTGAGTGATGTTTATCCAGAGAAACGCGTGGAACGGTACCTCGATTGTGACGGCCCCTTAAGTTTCACATATCGTCTCGACCTCTTGACGCAACCTGGTTGGCAATCCAAGCCTGAAACGTTTTGGACAAGCTGCAGCCAGAATGGGCCAACTCTGAAAAAGCAAGTGAGCTTCAGGATGCACTGTGACCTCGGAGCTCAAATTGGCAGGAAACGAAGGCAGCCTTAAATCAAAGATTGGAATTTTATCTGTCTCGCCAGTATAATGTATTACTCTGGATTACTGTATCCTCACAAATTCACACAGATTGTCTTGCTCTAGATAGCAGCCACGTCACCAGGTGCCAACAAACATCGAACTGGGTTGGAATATAAATGAGTTAGCATTTCAACGGCAGGCAAAAACAAATCAGGTTTTTAACTGACGTGATTAATTTAAGAGAGATTGCAAGTCAACTGTAGGGCCACATTTAGAGACATACAACCATTCCCTCACTCATTCACACATCTGGGTAATTAAGGGTTTCAAATTGACCTCTTGAATGTTTTTTTGGACAGCACATTTGGAAGTCAGTTGTTTTGAATAGAATGTACATTTAGCACGCCTGTAACCTCGGAATGTCGGTGACTTGTGAATATTTAATTGGTACCATTTGTGTGTCAGATGCAGGGCAGGAATAATTTTAATCAATTAATTTAAAAGAAATAAAAAGAAAAATAAAAAAACAATACATATTTGTATTTATTTATTTTTATTTTAAGGCAGCTAATTTTATCTATGTGTTTGTGTTCGTGTATTCATATTGTCTGTCATTCACCTTTGTGAATTACAGGGTTTGGCATTCATCTCTTGTTGTGAGATGAAAAAAACTCAATTATCTTTTCCTCACTCACTCTCTCTCTATCTCTGCATTGCTCCTCATTGTCACTTGCTCACATGGAGCTGGAAAAGAGGTAACTGCTCTCTCCTATAGCTGTGTGTTTAAGTTACACAAATTCCAAAATCAAAATAACAACGCAGGAGTACAGAGCAGCTACATGATGGAAGCGCCAGTTTCCGTCAGGCAGCCGCCACACAACGTGTCATCTCTCACAAAGTTGACAGCCATTGTGTTCCAACTGTCTGGGATGAGGCTTGTTTTATGGCAGCTGTGTGTGTATTCTATCTTTGTATTATTGGAAAGTAAGGATTGTGGGGTTTGACAGCATTGTCTTCCCTTTTTAAATATACGCCTGTTTGGGTTGATGGTTAAAGGTTAGCATGAGTGTAAATGTTTAGAACATAAATTTATTATCAATTACAGGCATTTCCAGATAGAACCTGGTATTAGTCGAATACATAAAAGTGTCAGCTACTTTGTTTAATTTCTTTTATTTGAAAACAAAAATGCCACAGACAAAACACAAAAATGTGTGTTTTCTATGTTGTTATTCCCTAGCGGAGGAGCTCCTACCCAGAGAAGCCAAGGCCTTCCCTTTTATTATTCCCCATGATGAAATCAAGGTCACTCTTTGAGGAAAACAGAGGAAATGATGGTGTCTCGCTACTTGAAGAAAAATACAATAAAAAAAAAGACAAAGCCGAGCCAAAACGGAGACTTCCAGTCATAACAAAGTTGAGGGTCTCTGATATTTATATGTGT
This sequence comes from Fistularia tabacaria, assembly GCA_901007705.1. NCBI lineage: Eukaryota > Metazoa > Chordata > Actinopteri > Syngnathiformes > Fistulariidae > Fistularia > Fistularia tabacaria. The sequence goes on along the minus strand of CAAKHD010006854.1, from coordinate 55,757 downwards.
TTCCTTTTTTTCTTTTTAAGACAGTATTTTCTTTACCTTGAAAAATGTTTTGGCTTTACTTTTGCCATGACCTTTGTTTTCCCTTTATTGAGTTCATGTCTCCATGCAGAATAATGTTCAGCATTTATACGTGTTGCGGAGGCGGCAATGTGGCGCAGTATTTAGCGCTTCCCCCTCGCAGTAAGAAGGTCCCTGGTTTGATTCTGACAGGGGGGCTTTTCTGCGTGTAGTCTGTATGTTCTGGGCTCCCCAGTTACCTCCAATGGTCCAAAAACATGCAAGAGGCAAATCACCCAGACGTTTGAATGCAAAATGAATGGTTGTGTATCTCAATATGATGTGTGAGTGGGTGAGAGAGTGAATGGTTGTATGTTTATATGACACACAAATGAGAGAGTGAATTGTTGCATGCGTATAAAATGTTTGAATAAGGGAGTGAATGGTTGTTTTTCTCCATATGATGTATGAGTAAGTTATTTTTATTTTATGTGTGAATGAGGCATTGAATTGTTATGTCTTTAGATGTGGCCCTGTGATGAACTGACGACCAGCCCAAGTCTCACCCAATGACAGCTGGAATAGGCTCCATCCCCTCTATAATCCTGAGTGCAGGCAGGATGAGCGGTTTAGAAACTGAATGAATTAATGTGGCAGAGTTCCTGAAGTGCTTCTAGTGGTTAAAGGCAGTGCAATGTTCTGTTTTCTGTACGTGACATAGTATCTGCGCCTTTTGCCTTTGTTTGACAGCTAAATTATCAGTTTAATGACTGATTTGAACGAATGCGATGGAAATTACGTCAGCCAGATTTAGTTTGGATTAATATTCCTTTTTTTAAAACTTTATGCTTCCAATATGGGTGCAGATAGTTTTGTTGTTGTTTTTTTTCAAACAGACATGAACACTTTTTTTTTCAAATATAATCCATAAAGACAAGGAGACTACACAGTGCCAGACCTGGGCATTTTTTTTTTACATTTTTTCTGATCGCAAGTTTTGGGGTTTTTTTCCATATAAGTTGTTGCGTCCTCTAAAAGTGATTCCAACTACTCTCCAAGTTTAATTGTTAAATTATTATTCAAAGTCTCAAAGTCTTGTTGCTCATGTGAGAGAATCTCCAAATATCCGCATCACACAGTCAACATGAAGACAACACAACTCGGCCTCAAGACGGATTCGGGTCCTGGAAAACAAGGTGTCTTATTCTGGGATCAAGACGTTTCGTTGCCAGAGTCACTGTCTGTCACTGTTCGCATAAACACAGTCTGGCGGCAGCGGCGATAGATTACAGCCCGTCTGGCTGTCTCCCAAGAACACCTGGACCTCTGCCCTCAGCACTGCGTCTCAGTGTGTGCCAGCCTAAACCCAAACAAAAAGACAAGATGAGTAAAGTAAACTGCAGAGGAATTTAATCTCCTCTACTATTCCCCAGAGTCTGAAATCAAAAGTCATTGTCTGTGTTTTTTTTTTTGTTTTTAGTTTGCCATTGATATAGAAGGGACTGGATGCCTGTTTAAATTTCCCTCACAGTGAATGTCTGTGTGACACACACAGCTCCCAAAACTCCCTGTTAATATCTCTTTTTAATGGCCGTCTTTAATGGCAGTCTTTTTTGAAGTATTCATTCAAACACATCCACATTTCTATTCTTTCAAGCATCAGTGTCATTCAAACTGCCTCGATCTATTTTTCAAAATGACATTTTCAAAAGCCATTTTTGTATTACGCTGAAACCCCTTGAATAACTGCTCATCGATCTGCAATCCATTTGCCTACCATCGATCGCATCTTTTTATTGCCTCGCTTTTATTGTCTGAGCTCTGAGGCAAATATTTGCGCACACACTGGGCAGACATAGCCAGAATATTCTGACGGCAGCCTTGTCCTGAACTGAGGAAATAATAATCTCGTCCTCTGAAAATAACGCTTCCGGCACGAGCTTATGGAGTTACCGATAGCATGTGATCTCTGGCCTCCATACATGTGAAGGATTCACCCCAGCTACCTCCCCGCTAATTAGTGTGTGTGTTGAGCAAACACAGGGGCTTCCCCAGGGCATCAATAAGGAATAAAAAGCCTGAGATTGAATCTTAAATTGGAGTGCTGCTGGGAAATGAGCCCAGGACCGTGTACATGTAAACATCCCATTGCTCGCAAGCAAGTCAAGTCAGGTCAGATTTTATTTTCATGGCATGTAGAGCAGGTCTCGACTACACCCTTCAAAATGATTTACAGAAATCCTGGCATTCCCCCCATGAGCTGGCGACAGCGGCGAGGAAACACTGCCTTTTACCAAGGGCAGATCCCAGCTCAATGCCAGCGGCCTTCTGTCTCAACCAGCTGTGTTAGAAAGAGAGAGAGAGCTTGAGAGGACAGAGAGATAAAAAAGAAAGAGTGTGATAGAGACGGGGGGGGGTTGAGGGTCAGGAGCAACGTGCTCAATGAACCATTAATAATAAAAAGCCTCGCCATAGCAGAGGTAACAACGACTTTGTCCCTTTGTAAGTGGCTACATTCTTTAAATGCGTAAAACTTGTACTCAGAATGCCATTTCTTCAATCGGATAATTAATACTAGGATAGCTTTGAAGCAAATTTCCTCTAACTTTGTCATTCTGCCTCTATTATATACAGATGATAAGCAAATCAGATAGTATCGTGGTAACAGAATTCCTTCCTTTTTTTTCTTTTCTGCAACAGTCAAGATGTAGCTCTTAATGTCACACAATTAAGCCAAGCATAGAGAAGCCCTTGCGGTATGTGCTATTTTTACGCCACTGTTGTCGGAGGCCCGGAGTGAGAGCTAAAGGTAGGGAACGGCCTCAAAACAGACTCATATCTCGGACAAATAGCGCCTTGAAATTGTCACCCTTAAGCAATTTTGGGATCCCTCCCACAGTGGGAGAGGATTACGGCCCATTATATCTCCCCCTAATCCTTCCTGTTTTCTCTCTCTCTCTCAATATTCCTCCTCTTCTTGTCTTTTCTTACTTTTCGTCTCGCATTTTTATCCCCCCCCCGGACGTATCCTTTCTTCTCCAGTCTCTCTCTCTGCCCATTTTACGTGAGAGATAAGTAAATTTTTAAGGCGGGCAGTTGACAGACGACAGAATTCAAACCGTCAACAATAGTGCACGTCTTTGTTTGCGTGTTTGTGCGTGCCTTCACCGAATTTTAGTCTATTTCTATACCTTTTTATACTGTGTGTGTGTACGTGGTTGTGTGTGTGTGCGTGTGTGTGTGTGTGTGTGTGTGTGTGTGTGTGGGAGGGGGGGGGGTTCCTCTGAACTTAATAATCAGCAAATCAAACGTAACCGGCAGATCAATAATTAAGCTGAATGATTAATTGAGGATGTGAATGAAACCCCTGATATAGATCGTGTAAAATCAGCACTTCAGGTTGATTAATGAATGGGGCTACCAGCCCGCACCCCCCCCCCCCCCCAGAATGGACTGGTCCGGGGGGGGGGGGAGCCGGGGGGGGGGGGGGGGGGGGGGGGGGGGGGGGGGGGGCCCCCCGGGCGGCGGCCCCTAACCCTTGGGGGGG
>CAAKHD010006854.1:24989-52193 GCA_901007705.1 Fistularia tabacaria | reverse complement strand
CCCTCCACGACGCTCTTCCGATCTTGTGTGTGTGTGTGTGTGTGTGTGTGTGTGTGTGTGTGTTTGTGTGTGTGTGTGTGAGAGAAAGGTTGGGGGTATGAATCTTTTTCATTTTTTCCTTTAATCATGCTCGTCTTCACAGAGTCTGCCGTGCTCAATCAAAGCTAAACAGAGAGATGGGAGAACTTTTCCGTCTCTCTCCCTTTCTTCTCTCTCCCACCACCTAATTACCTTCTCCGCCTCCTTTTCCTTCCGCCATACATCTCTTTTAAGAGAAGAAAGATCCTCTTCCGTGTTTTTATTTTTTTTCCCATCTGCGTATCAGATATTCTGTGATGTATCCCCCTCCTCTCCCTTCACTTTTATCGTGTTTTTGCTTTATCTCTCTGCGTATTAGCATAGATCCATAATGTATTAACCTAGGTTTATTTTACGGCTTTGCAATAACCGCTTGTGATTTGTCAAGCCGCATCTTTTTTCATCATCGTGAAATAGCTGTCAAACGAAGCCTGTGTGTGTGTGTGTGTGTGTGTGTGTGTGTGTGTCGCTAACGTCTGCTCTTGTATGTCACCGACTCTGTTTTCAGCTTCTTCTTTTTTTTCCTGTCATCTTTTCGATACCATCCCCTTTTCTCCATTTTACTATTTCGTAATTGTCAACAGTGAGGAAGGCAAGGAAGTTTGCCGTGTTAAGTGATGTAAGAGTCACAAAATCACATTTTATTATTTCTTACGAACTCTCTAAAACATCATTGGATTAATAATATATATATATATGTGTGTGTGTGTGTGTGTATGTATGTGTATATATATACATACATATATATATGTATATATATATATATATATATATATATATATGTGTATATATATATATATATATATATATATATATATATATATATATATATATATATATATATATATATATATATATATATATATATATATATATATATATATATATATATGCCCCAATTTCAACTGTAGTCAAAATGCTCCTTTCATAACCAGTCACAACAATGAAAATTACCTGATGGGCCTTTTTTCACAATTCCGATCAATCAATTTGACATATACATGTAAAACACGGGTAATAAATTACATGTTTAAAAGCATCAATCCCTTCACTAATTACATTGTTGTGCATCCTAAAATAGACCTTTGCTAGTTATAGAGTTAGAAATGAGTAATCCGTGCATGTGAACCAAAAGGCAGCGTTATGGTGTACACACTTAACGTTGTGCACACGATCAGGATCCTCACAAAGCCAAGATTGTGGGTGTTCTGTTTTGTGTAATCATATGAAGTGTTACACCGCCCATGGTGTGTACTATGCGGCGTTTCATTTTCAGGACTGTCACCTTGGATAAGTGACGCTGGATTTTTTTGTTATTGTTTTAGAAGTGATTTTGCTTCTCCTTCTTTGTCTCCTTTATAACACTTAAGCCACTTTCACAAACCACACACTGTTGCACTTGGATCAGCGCTCATCACGCAAATCCAGTTCGAGTCGTAAGAATAATAAATCTGAAGTAGACGTCTCTTGAGAAGAGTAACCCAATGTCCCACGGCCAGAGTGTTATTTCTCCTGTTAAAATACAATAGCAATGTGAAACTTCTTTGAATCTTGGCGGCCATACTCCATACTCCTCCACTACTACTTCAGACTTGCTGAGATTGTAGTGAAACTGGATGGTCATCATTAGCTGCTTTCATACAGAAAAGTTTTAAGTACGCAATTCTATGAACGGTTCTGCTCAAATTTGGTTCCAGGAACTACCGTCCTCCATGGGAACTTTTTTATTTTTGCATGTGCAGAGGTAGTCAGGGAACGGCAGTGTGACATGCACCTTAAGTGGCACATCCCAAAAACAAAGCCGTGATAAAGAGGAAGACGGCACTGACAACATGGAGACCCAAGTTGCCACAGTGTTCATGTTCCGCATGGTGGAAATAATAACCGTGGACTATTAATGGGTTTAAGTGTTTTTATTTCATCCCTGTACTGCTTCACCATGTGTAAAACCCTTTTAACTACTGGAAACTCCATACTTATTTTGGCCAAAATGTTTATGTTCCACTGCAAGCCCTTGAAACCCCTCTGTGGCATAGCAGGCTAGGAGAGCTAGGAGCTCTTTGTCACTCCATTTCTAGCTGGTTCCAACCGTTTTGTTGCAAGAAAAAGGCTGGCCAGTGACCGCAATAATTTTTTGAAGTTGATGTGGTAAATGAGTTGCAAAAGTAAGCAAGCAGCTATGTCATATAAATTCCAAGAGGAAATTAAAAAGACCCTGCATGAGAATAGGAGCTGAAATGGTTCTAGGAACTGCGGTCCATGGTCCTGGGTTCCCATGCTGTCTCGATGCAAAAAAAAAAACTGCGTAGCTCCTGAAAAGGTTCTAGGAACTGCAAAAAGTTCCTACAGTGGGAAAGGGGGTTAAACTCATCCTGCACATGATCTATACCAGTCATTCTTTGTGTTCCCAATCAATAGTAATTTCCCTTGTATCATCCTATGAGTAGAAGTTGCTGAGCTGCAGGCTGTGAGAAGAGGTGGTAAGGGGAAGTAAGGATCAATACAGCTGAGTATCACAGCATTTTGGACACCGATGATAACAAGTGTCAGCTTTTTACTAAATATTTTTCTCTTACCCCCCACCAGGCTCTCAGTCTGGATCTGGACGTCCCGCAGCTCGCCATATCGAACCTTTTTTTAATTTTGATAAGACTCAAATTAACCGTGTTTAAACCAGAATGTATAATTTCCTTTTTCATTGAAGTCCTTTTTAAAATGCTGAAAAGCTCTGACTTTTTTTCCCCAATCGTCCCCCTTCTGCGAACTTTTCTCTTAGATTTATCCTTTGTATCTCGCGGTGTCAGGACTGAGTAAATCAAAGTTCTTCTTTTTTTTCAGTTGAAATCATACCTGCATTTCTGTGTAATCATTTCCCACCAGACTCTTCCTTATTGGCTGGAATTATAACAGCACACCTGCATTCCCCCATTTCTTGGCCTTTGTCTCTCCAGGATCTGTTCAGCTGGTTTTCCAGATTTTTTGCATAGTTCAGTTTAGTTCAGTTTGCAGACAGGAAGGCCTCATCAGCCATTCCGACTGAAAACTGTAAGAATGTGGACTGGCGTATTTACATTTAACTTGATAGCCTTGATTTATATTATTGTAGCTACATAGCTTTCTTCACACCAAACACACACACACACACATACAGTGCCAAGGTCAGTTGTTCACACCTCTGTGGCGTCGGCATAGCAGCAGGTTGTTGGACAGATGGATGGCGACAGCGCTCTTCACACCAGGATGTAGAACCTATTAGTGGCATACTGAGAGCTGGGCTGCAGCATTTACATCACACACACACATTTATGCATTTGTATCTTATCTATACTCACATATCTAGATCTGCAGCACAGCATAATGGATAAAACTGATATAGGTCATTGGATATTAAGCTGATGTGTAAATGTAAGAGGGCGGGGATCTATATACTTCCTGCTTTTCCTGTTAAGGTATAAGTTTTTCTGTAAACCCCCAACTATGCCTTTTCACCTTCATCAAGCAGAACATTATACAGTAGAACCCCGCTTACGAACAACCCTAATCACAATCAAATTTTGAATTGAGCTGTGGACAAGCCTCGGTGCACAAACACACAAACAAACAAACTCATGGGCTTTCCACATTGTTGCATAGCAGGAGTCGTGTGTGGTTCTCTGTGTTGTTTACATCAATCATGGTTCTAATGCTTTTTTCAGTAAATTGTCATTATGGCCCTCAAAAAAGTTAACCAGCTACTGCTAGCGCTGTGGACAAGAAGTTTATCTGAAGGAGGACACAATAGCTAAAGGGGAGAGCGGTGTTTGAGTTACAGAGCACTACAATAATGGCTCAGTCAACCATCTGTACAATCTTGAAGAACAAAGATAATAATAATAACAATAATAATGTATACTTTATTCATCCCTCGTGGGGAAATTCGCCAGCGCCAGGGGAATCAAACCAGGGAGGTTCGGTTCCAAAGACAATCGCTCTACCTCCTGCGCTACGCCGCCCCCTAAAGATGTGCTAAAGGCAGCTGATGTGGCTAAAAGGGTGACTAGGTTAACGAAGCAAAGGTCTCAAGTCTTAGGAGAAGTAGAAAAGTTAATGTTAGTTTGGATTAATGAAAGACAGCTTGCTGGAGATAGCATTAGCAAGAGTCTCTTTGCGAGAAGGCTTAATTTTTGCTGATATAGTGAAGGAAACGGCGAGGACAAGTGCTTGCAAGAATAGAATGAACTGCAGAACCAAAGAAACACAGTAATAATTAAGGTTATCTTTAATTCCTTTCTGTCAACCAGAATCTTAATTCCCTTTCTGTGGCAAGGTTGGTAGACTGGTTATCCCTCCAATTTGAATGTCAGCGGTTCAATTCCTGGATCCTTCGGTCTTACAAGTGTCCTTGGGCAAGATGCTGAACCCACAAGGTTCTCCTGAGGGCCTGATAAGCGCTTTGCCACCATTGATGTGTGAATGGGTGAATGAAATCTAGTGTTAGGTGCTTTGAAACTGCATGGTGTAAAAGTGCCTATGAACAATATATACAAGTGCCTATATATAATAAATAGAAAAGGCAAGAAAATAAACGGTAAAGAAGCTGCAACCAGTATTTATGAGGAATGAGTAGAATTTCAAAACAGTTGCAGCAACTATTCCTCTGTAATTTTCATTGCGATGAGGCTGCAGAGCTGGCGGGCAGTCCAGCCTTGTTCCAGCCTTCATCTTCCGTGGTGCAGTTCTCCGAGGTTGCCGGTTTTGACAAGCCTTCTCTCTGTTCTGTGGCTCAGTCTGACCTCTGACAAGCCTGTCATAGATGACAAGATGAAGACAAAAAAACGTAATTGCGTGGTAAGTAACGCTACAAGTTACGACCAACTGGACAATTCCACCAAATGTGAACCACTCGGATGGACTCATTGTCACAAAACAACAACCTCTTTTCCCGATTTCAAAATACTGTCCTCTTCGGCAGACGTCAGTTGTCCCATCGATGTGGAGCCGCACTAATCTGTACTCTTGGGTTTTGTATCTGTAAAAAAAAAAAAAATCCATCAGATTGGCTTCGCCCAGTCACAGCTCGTCTCAGTGCTCCTGCAATAACACCCGATTCTCCTCTCATCTTTCTTCGCTTCTCTTCGGCGTTCTCTCGAATTTTTTCGAGCCGTTCATCTTAGGGACATAATTACGGCCGTGATTGCACTTCTCTCTTCTGGTCTTATCTGTTTCCAAGAATCCGCCGAGGTTCCGCTCGTCTTTTCTTGCCCTTCCAGCCACTTAAAGAAATCAAGGTCGTTCCTCACTTGTCTCTTCAATATGATCTCATCTAATCAGTCTGCTTCGGCCACCCGTTCCCCTCCATCATGTGTCTTCCCCAGTGTCTTTTTCCACGAGTGTCTTCATCATTTCATCTGGGTGTATACCAGTGTCATTAAGAAAGAGAGAGCTTTTTATTTGACTCGAGAAAAAGGGAACTTGAGCATTTCACTCGGCGCCTTGCTCAAAATCATAAATTGATGTTTACTTTTCCTCACCTCTGCGACTTCCTCTCATCCTCTTCTGTTTGTCTTTTTCAAGGGGCTTTCAAAGAACCCGTCCCCTCCTTCCAACTCAAGCCTCTCCTGCGTCCACATTCCGCTTTAAACCCAGTCGCTTGATCCCTCTGCCATCTCTGCCGGCCGCTCACACCAACTCTGATGGGATATCATTTTAGTGATCGCGATCAAATCGTGTCATTGACCAATATCCAGCCGTCTTAGAAGTCTGTCACACCTACCGAGCAGCCCCAGGTTTGTTATTTTCCCCCTCGTACTCTTGTTCTTTTCAAGTGTCAGTCTGCTCCACATGCTTCCACGACCGCCCGCCATTAAGTGGATTGTCTGCAAGGCATTTAGGTCACAGGGAACGGAGCGCCCGCATTTCAGAGCCCATGATCAATGTCCTGTTTTGTCACACACTCCGACCACATCAATGCACTATTCATCATCAATGCTCATACAGACGAGCTGACAAATGCTGACATGCACTGTGTGCACAACCAAAGTGTGGATCTCATAGGGGAATTCCACGAGTGTGTTTCGTGTTTGTGTACATACAGCTTATACAGGTTTGGCGTCGTGAGTTACGGTATCGTGTCAGCGATTAAATCGACACACTGTAACCAAAGTGTTACACAAGCAGAGTTAACCTGTTGAATTTGTTTTTTGAAAGAGAACTTCGCCAAAGTGGTTGTGAGTGTAAAGGTCAGAGGGTTCGTCTCTTCCTCTGTGGGTTTGGCTGTCAACTCAGCGTTCACTCGTCCAAATTTCTCACTCTCACTCCTCTGATGGACTTGTTCTCCGTCGCTGCCCTTATCAGATTTCCGAGGGAGAAAATCTATAAAAACCCACTTTAACAACCACCTAAGAACAAACTGATCAGAATAGAGTGTAAAAGGCAAACAGAAAATCGCTAGCTTCAGAAGTTATTTTCCCAACCCCTCCAAAAAACCTGGAAGAAAGAAAAAAACATGATTATTTATTCATTCATTTTCCATTCCATCTGTGTTCATGAACTCACTCATTCACACCGAATATAGAGACGAACAACTTATCCACGCTATTTAGTGACATAAATCCATTTACTCTCACTCCCTCACACATAATATAGATACAAACAATCATTCCTCTCTCATTCATACAACCTAAAGAGACATACAACCATTCACTCTCTCACTCTCTCACTCTCTCACTCTCTCTTGCACGAGGTTCAGTCCAATTTTTGCAATTTGACCAGGACACCATCGCTGTCGCCATGAAGTGGAACCACAACATGGAAGCATGTATTCAATAAAATAAAAATATCTTGATCTCTCGAAACCGAGCGCAACAAAAGCCAGAGAGGAGTGATAAATGAATGAATGAAGGGTGACGGGTGATGAAATTTAAACTAGGAACATTTTAATATCATGCAATTCCACTTAAAAAGGAATATTTTGGTCCGTTCTGTCAAAACTCAAGTAGTGTAAAAGTCATATTCTTCAAGAATTCCATTTAAAGAAATATCTCTCGTCAGAGCCATTGCACAGTACGTTGCCAAATGGGTTAAGAGAGTAGTGAGTCCATGGTCATATGTTTATCTGGAAAAACAATGTTACGGACAGAGAGGGAGCAGCTGCAGGCATCAGGCCTGATCCTGCCCTGCTCGAGAGGCTCAAAACTAAGTCATCACACTTTATCGGGCCACCATCTCAGATTGATGGGAAAAGTTGTGGATCTTAATTAAAACAGCTGCCTCAGATCTTTGAAGCATCTATTATATCATAAACATTAAAGAAAAACTTGGAAAGCATAGGAGTTGATATGCTTCCCAATTCTGCGTCCGAACATGGCCATTTTTTTTCTGTATGCAGGTTGATGTAATTATGATTGGATTTGTTGATGTTGCAGCCGCCAGCAGGCTCCAAAAGCCATTCACTGTTACCCACAATCGAGACAATCTCTTCAAAATAGCCAAGCGGAAAAACCCACTCGGTGAGGCAGTTCACACAAAGTATGAATATGCTTAATTGAACCACTACTCACAGTTATGGGTGATTATACACAAATCAAATTATAGTACGTTCTGCCTAGAGGTCCCTCCAGTCTGAGCCCACAGATCTGTTCTTTGCTTCTCATTACCATTGTGTTATTTTGAAATTTCAAAGTAGACCAAGGATTGACTACTTTTGCTTCTCTCTGTACTGCTTTAAAAACTTTGCCCATTATCTTCGATCTTTCTGCAACTAGACGAACTAATCGTTGGATGCTTCACCGGATTGACACCGTCAAATGAGCACCATTAGTTTAATTTGCTGATATGGATCCATATCTGAATGAATGCCTGAGTGGTTTTGGATCGAGCTCTTCCAGCCTCTTTGTCGGCACATTTGCTCATCACATGCATCACTCGTTTCCTTGCACAAGCAAATGTTACACTAGTAAATGGTCATTAGGGCGATGCACTCTTGCGCTCCCTTGTTTATTCTACTCTTTTTCCACATTATTCCCAAAGAGCACACCAGTTTTATGGGTTAAATTGGCCCTTTAGACCAAGATTGAGTCGCCCTCCATAGGTTAGCTTAGCATGGTGAATGGCAGCCCATGGAAACTGAAGAAACGTCTTCAAAAACAATTCTTTATACTTTCCGACAATTTCCAAAGACTATTATTTAAACCCGACTTTTATATTTTCCCACAGTTTAAAAAAATAATTGGAAATGTTGATTGAATGAATGTTTTTGTGCAAACGCACAGATGGAACAACTTTCTGGACCGAACTGCAGTGAACATTGGTCAAACACAGCATCTCCTGTGAAAACTGGCGTCTCAGTAGGGAATTGAAAAGCAATAAACAAATGAAAATGAAGCTGCAGTGATGACATCAGGATGCTTCTTCCTGATTTGCGCTTTACTCCCGCAGCCGGCTCAACGCGAGACATTTCGGCATTTACACCTCCGCTGTGCCCTGAATGTGTCATAACGCAATGACACCACCGCGATGCGTTGGCTCGGGGGGAATGGTGTCAAACAATGAGGGTTCGGGTTGCTCATGCCATTTGCCTTTGACATGGCAGAAATCACTGAACCCAAAACGCGATTACGTTTTCTAAGAAGAGGCATTTCCCTGGAGTTCGAATGATCAGAGCCAAATAACCGCTCAGCTAATACCTCAGAGAGCAGCAGGGCACACAGTGGAACATTTGGTTAAAGACCCATAATGAGGTCAGGCCGAGGTCAAAGCGGCCTTGACCTTCCAAGGGTCCAAGTGTAAATTAGTGTCAGATGCGCCAGGAAGACCACAAGGCATTCCTGTGAGAATTTATTTTCAAGAATGGTATGTATGTGGGATAACGGTGACCTTTCAGCAACAAATCACATCCTATCCTCAAGTCCCCATTGACAAGTAGCTGAGGCTGAAGTAATCATCCCCTGGCCTCCCCGGGAATCACGTTTTGGGAACGAAGCAAAGAAACCGCGCCAACAAGTGCAGCCACTGTACATATTTGCTGCTGATGAGGACTCATCGTGAAATTAAAACAAATGACTCCAGGGAAATCACGGAAAAAACATCTCTTGTCTTTCAGTGTCTGGTGTTATGAATAAGTCGGATGACTCTCTTAACAAATAAAAAAAAGGCCCTTTGTTTTGGTAAGATAAATATATGCACGATTAAAAGGTTCCAGTGTAGATTTTAAGTCGAAGAAATCATTGAGCACCCATTTGCAAATCGCAGAACAAATATTGTGCTGAAAAAAACCTCGATCTCAACCACAGCCGAGTTGATTGCAATGTTACCGCCATCATGAGGCTCTCTTGGGAAGCACTGAAATGTTTGTGTTTTGGTATATTTTATCTCAGATTTTATTTTAGACTCTTTTTTTTATTTTTATTTTGCTCTTTGAAATGAGTTACAGAAACTAAACATCCCCCAGTGAGCAAACACTTGGCTGACAGCTGCGAGGACACACTGCCTTTAACCAGTGCAGAAACCTTGGACGCATCCCCGTGTAATGTGGGCAGCCTTCTGCCTCTACCAGTTTGGGTACAAAGAGAGAGTGAGCAGGGGAGCAGGGTTGGGGTGGACAGGCACAATTGATCCACTAATAATACTAGTAGTGCTACAGTTACATGCAAATAGCTGACATGACACACTATTTTTTTAATATTCATAAAAGAAATAACAATGCTGGCTGCCCGGCAGGACCACTGCAGTAGGTCAAGCTTCGCCCCTTGGGAACCTGCGAAATGAGAGGGCCCAGGGACTTGGGGGTTATGCGATTACTATCATGCACTGATAAAGGGCCCTGAGTGTAGACAAGACAGGAAGTGTGGGAGGAAGGATAGAGTATTCTCCTGTCTTTTTATTTAATTATTTCATGAAAACCCCTGGCAAGCAACTGCCTTCAGGCCATTTTTCTTTTAGAGAAATTACAGAAACGGAAACCAATATCTCACATGGCTTTTCTCTTTCACATTGATCAAATAGCGCTCATGTGGCCAAAATCAGTTTCACAAAAAGAAAACTTTGGGAAAATCAAGGAAAATAACACTCGGATTGTGACTTATAATAGCAAAGAGGTCAAATGAAGTAGTTTATCGCCTTCCCTTTGATGCCATGGCTAAATTTACCCATCAGATTTACCCACCCACCCAAGATTATGTTTGAATCATGATCCACATCTTTGCATCCGCTCCCGCACGCGCGCACACACACACACACACACACACACACACACACACACACACACACTCAAGCTTGCTTAATGAAATTCTTCACTCCTTGGCTCAGAGTGTGTGTCACTTTTTAACCTGTCAAGAATGAATGCACTCCCATGCTGTTTGTAAGGGATGCTACTAACAAGTAGCAGTTTCACTGCATGTCAGAGGGACGGCTCACCTGTCCAGGCTTCTGATGCATTAAGCTCTTAATCTATGACATTATCAGTAGGAGGAAACAGACCAGGAGAGGGAGGAGGGGATAGAGTCGGGACAGACCGGAGGCATGTGATTGATTTTTCAATCTTCCTTAACTATGCCCAACTCTAATGAAGTCAGCAGTGATTTAGAGGAGACTCTTGATGGATGTAGTGGTGTGATACCTCTGTGAGTCAGATGCGCCTGCTGGAAACAGACGCCACTTCAGTTCCAGCTCCTGTTCGCCACATGAACACAAATGTCGGGGTTAAACGCTGTCCCCGACCCCGCTCGCCTCTGACACCCATAAGAAGTGAGAAATTAGATGGGGCAGAAAGCAATTTCGGGTCCGATTTGAGTTTCCAAATCAATTTCTTTGACTGCGTTAAAATATTCAGACACTTTTGATTCCCATATGGTATCACGTTTCAGCAGGGTGATGATTTGATCGGATCACCGGCCCCGAACACTGCAGACCTGAGATGTGTAGAAGCTCTTCACAATGTCCACGCTTGACCCTCATCAGTTCTCCGTTGCCAGTCATTACAACCCCATGAAGGAGCAGTTCATCTTGTCATCCCTCCCTGCCTTTCTCTGCTTATCTCTCCCCTGCACACACTCCATGCTTTTCCACTTCTGTGTTCCATCTCCCCCCGCCACACCCTTCCATCACATCCCTTGTTACTCTTATTGCCCACTGACCCCCCTGTTTCCCTCCTAGTCTCTCCCTCTAAGTAATTCATACATCCCTCCCCTCCTTTTTTCTCCATGCCCTCCGTCTCTCCATTCCCACTCCCCTGGCAGATATTATCGTAGGGAATAGCAATCGTTTTACTTCAACTCGGTTTCCTCCGTTGCTGTCCATCCACCAAGGATTTTCCTCTAATCTCTCCATTACTACCACCCCTACCATCCTTCCTCCCTCTCTCCTCAGCCTCGCTTGTAATGTCCATCACTCCCCAAGCTTAGCTTGAATATAATTTCTCTGTTTTCCTCTTTGTTTGTGGTTCCCAGTTTCATCTCTTGTTTCACCTTGGTAACAACTCTTGGTTCAGGCGCATGGCTCCCTCTTGTTATTGCCCCCTCTCCTCCCCCGCCCACCCCTGAGCATCAGAGAATTCCCACCCGTTCGGTAATCCGCATTAGGAGCGAGAGCAGTGTGACATATGTCAGCGCTAAAGGCAAAGCATCTTGACTTTACACTGCGATTATTTGCAGAGATGAAGAAGAGAAACCGTATGGAGCAGAGCAGAAAATGTGAAGCAAAAGTGTGATGAGTGCGTCCATTATTATCTCCTCCCTCCCCTTTCATAAATGTACATCACACGGAAAAAAAAGAGATAGGCAAATATATTTCTTTCCTTCTTAGACGAAGTACTTATTTCTGGATGACGTACTTTGGAAGCTTTGGCCCAGAACCAGAAATAGCTACATCTACCAGATGAAAGAAAGAAGAAAAAAATGCATATTTTATTCCACAAATTTAAGTTTCTCATTTTCTCATGGAGGCTCCTGGCTGGGAGACTTTAAATACTTTGCCTATTCTCCATCCATCTTTCATGCTTTCCCTCTGTCTTATCTTCACCTCCATCAACCTCATCTGTCCCCTCTCTCGCTCTCTCTCACTCTGATCCTCTCGCTTGCTTCAGCCCCATTAGTATCTCCTGGTGGATCATTAACTATTAAACAGCAGATAGAGGGGAGAGGCGAGGAGTGGCTTTCCAGGAGGTTTCTGTCTGCTGTGCAATAATAAATGACGGGCTAGGCGAGAGGGTAGAGAACAGCAGGCTGGCGATCGGGGCCTCTTTTCCTGCAACCATCAATCTTGGCAGCTAAAATGAAAGCTAAGAGGGGGAAGATTTACTTTAAACCTTTGACTGAGCCAAAAGATCAACAACAGCCGGGGTACTCCCTGGTGACACGCAGATCGCCTGGGCCTGTTGGTGTGAAGGACTTCATATAAGACTTTTGCCGCCATCTTGTGGCCAAAACAATTGCTTTAATCTTCGCTTCCTAAATGCAACTGCTCTCGCTAAATGTGGAATGAAGAAAACTGAAATTTCGTCTTTAATATCAGAGGCTCGCAGTTTAAATACATAATGCAAAATTTTGTTGTGTTCAAAATTATATCAGATGAAGTAGTTGGAAACCAAATAAAACAGGAATCGAACCATATGTAAAATTATGTCTTTTCAAAAGTAATGTCTCTCAGGGTTTAAAAAAGCAATTCATTACCAATTTACCACATTTTTGAAATATTTATAAATTATAAAGATAATTTGTTCTGGGGGAGAAATAGTACACCTAATATTTAATTTTCCTGATCATGGACAGTTCAGTGTCCAGAGGATTCTTTTCATAATGTCAGATTGATTATAATTTTCCCTTTCAGATTGTCTGTCAGTCTTTCTCTAAATGGCAATTCTGATGTCATGCAGTGTGTGTGTCTGCAGATGGTTCATTGTTTGGGACGGAGATTGACCTGCAACAGGTGGACAACACTGTATATGCCATGGAAATGGTGTTCAAGGCATGGCTCCAAGAGCAGGGAGGAGACAAAGAACACGTTCATCTCCTTCTGCCGAGTCCCTTGGACAACCCCGTTCCAGGTTTAACCATTTACACCCTCCTTGAGGATGAAACAAAAAAAAAAAAAATATATATATATATATATATATATATATATATTTGTATTAAAAAAAAAACAGCTTTGATATTCTCTATACAGGTTTTAAGTTAAAAAATGTTGGGACTTTGTGCAAGTATGACAGTTATAGCAACCCCACTCTTGCTCATCTTATGGCATTCTCCTGTTCTGCAGTTTGCATCAAATGTGACATGCAAGAGCGCCTCATAAGCCCCGGCCTCATCCCATTCACTCCCAACCTGGGAGTGAAGACTGAGAGTATCCATGACTTCATGCCTGTTACACAGGGCTCGAGCAATCATAGCCCAGCACCACAGAGCCTGAGAGTGATCAAGTAAGCCAATGTAAACACACACAAGCACATAAAACTAGTCAACAACAACTGTTCAAAACCACAAACTACATTTGACGCCAAGACACCTTGTATAAAGAGGACTGCCGACAACTGCAGCCATAATCCGGTTTAGCAGTATATGGTGTGTACAGTACTCTATTTAAATGAAAATGCTATAGGAAGGGCAGTATGGTGGCACTGTGGTTAGTGCTTACACCTTATAACAAGAAGGTCCCCGTTTAAATTCTGACAGGGGACCTTTTCGGTATGGAGTGTTCATGTTCTTCCTAGGCTTCCTCCCGGTTCTCCCTTTTCGTCGCACAGTCCAACATTGGACATCCCGACTGCTTCACATTTGGCTGCGATCTGCTCCTCCGAACAGCCTGTATTACAGGGTTTTTAAGGGGGCCACGACCCGACCACAGCTCCAGGCTGCCGCCTCGACAACGGAGGCACGGAACATGGCCCGCTCGGACTCCGCGTCCCCTGCTCCCCCCAGAGCTGAAACTCGGACAGAGGACACTGCCAGACGTTCTAACAAACCCTCAGTGCGTTTGGGTCTGCCAGGCATTCTCCCCCACCATTGGAGCCACCTCACCATCAGGTGGTGGTCAGTTGACAGCTCCACCCCTCTCTTTACCCAAGTGACCAAGTCCGATGATACGACCTCAAAGTTGATCATTGAACTGCGGCATAAGGTGCCCTTGTGCACACCTTTTTGTTGAAATATAGTGCTCGTTACGGACAGTCTGCAACGAGCACAGAAGTCAATTAACAAAACACTGCTCGGGTTCAGATCAGGGGACCATCCCTTCCAATCATGCCTTTCCAGGCGTGCTGTCACTGCCCACATGATCGCTGGAGTCCCCCCATAAGACTTAGCAGCCCCTCTCGGACACCAAAAAGGGTGAATAGTCAGAACTGCTGTCGGATGCACAGTCAGAACCCCTCCCCTGACCCGAAGGCAGAGAGAGACTAACGTCTCATCCACCGGGTTGAACCCCAACATGCAGGCGCCAAGTTAGGGGGCAATCAATAGCCCGAGTCGTGTGTCAAAGTGAGTTTGACTATAGCCTGGACCTATAAGCCTCATGCACTGGCTCAGCCGCCTTCCCCGCCAAAGAGGTAAAATTCCCTGTTCTGAGAGCCAGCCACCACGCAGCTCACGTCGCACTCGGCCCCCGTGGCCCTTCCTTTGGGTGGTGAACCTATGTTGCCCTTTCGGGATGAGACCTGCCAAACCTCACGGATGCAGGTCCAGCCACTCGCCATCGAGCCCCATCCCTGGCTCCAGTGACAGGCCCCAGTGACCTACTTCCAGGCAAGAGACAAGCGCCATTTGTCTCTTCATTAGGGTTTTCCTGAGCCACGCTTAGTCTGGTCCCTCACCCTGGACCGTTTGCCTTGGGTGAACATATTAGGGGCATAAAGCCCCCCCCAACAACACAGCTCCTAGGATCACTGCAATCCCCCTCATTCACAATAATATGGCAGCTCAAAGAGGGAGAAATCATGAATGAATGTTATGAATCCCATTTTAAAATGATAATGTAAACCTCTGCCTGTGTATGCACCATTACATCCCAGATCAGAGGGAAAGCAACACAACCATATGTTAATTAATAAAAATTATGGAAGCCTGTAAAGGACAGTGCAGGATTACAATGAAGGAAAAAGGGGCAGGTTGTCGGCTGCGCAAATTGAAGAAAGGAATAAAAACTGAATCCTCATAAGAAGGACAATCTACAACAGAAGAAACAAGCACATCAGAGTCTGGAACCACAACACCCACCCAGTGGTTGGGCTCACAAGCAACACACGTAGGAGACAGCAGTTCCCCTTGGTGTGCTGCACATCAACCATCCCTTGAATGATTGTGTCCGCCTTTAAAGAAGTCAGAACACGGTGATTGGCCACATTTGATTTGCTTCTAGTGCTCTTAATGACAAAGCAGAACACCTGCATGACAATTTGAGAAACACAGAAGGGGGGGCAGGCGCTGGCCATAACAGCAGAGTAAAAGGAAAGAATTGGTATTTTAAAAACAGCTTTAAGAGCCAAGGCCTTTGTTTCAAATAAATAACAAGTCAGTGTGGGATGACAGGAGGCCTATATTTTTTCCCAGTGCTCTTAATGTTTCATCAGTAATGACTGTCTGGGTCAGGGGTTGGCAAACCTTTTGGCTGTGGTCACAGTTCTCCACCTTTGGTCAATGAGGTGGCAAGGTATAAAAACTATTTGAGGTCTATTTCCTTCATCATTATTTTTAAATTGTAAATTTATGAATTAAGAAAACAACTTAAGATTGATTGACTTAAATATAGCAGCCTTTTTTTGCAAGCTTATCTAAATATGGTGTGTGTTTTGTAACGGAAATTCTCTGGACAGGGGG
Source organism: Fistularia tabacaria (assembly GCA_901007705.1). Classification (NCBI taxonomy): domain Eukaryota; kingdom Metazoa; phylum Chordata; class Actinopteri; order Syngnathiformes; family Fistulariidae; genus Fistularia; species Fistularia tabacaria. The sequence goes on along the minus strand of CAAKHD010006854.1, from coordinate 36,333 downwards.
GAACCTGCAAATTATCTGTCATTTGTTGCTTCCTCATTAATTCATATGCCAGTAGATTACTGCATTTGTAGTGACGTCTAGGAATAGAAAAGTTTTGCTGAGACTGCGAGTTAGCAACTACCCTCAAGCAGTAGCAGCTCTTGATTCAGATAAAGGGTTGCATAGTTAGCATGCTAAAAGTTCACTCCTTATGGCTACACTTTTTTTTCTACACTTTTTTTTTCCTTTTTTTCACATTTATTTAGTTGTGGACGGTGAGCTGAATGTGAGGTCAGGCCAAGAAAAGATGGACTTGACTCAAAAGGCCTGCTTTCCGGGACGCGCCATCTGGTGGTAGAATCCTAAGTATCGCAGCTGCAACAAGTGGACTGAATTCTACAATCTAAATATCTTTCATGATTGTATCCATCCACCCATCCTGACCAGATGCCTGAGCCACCTCATCTGACTCTCCTTGCGGAGAAAACTCATTTCAGCCGCTTGTATCAACGATCTCGTTCTTTCGGTCACCCCCCACAGCTCATGACCATAGGTGAGGGTAGGAACGTAGATCGACTGGTAAATTGAGAGCTTTGCCCTCTGGCTCAGCTCCCTCTTCACCACGACAGACCGGTACAGAGTCCGCATCACTGCAGACGGTCCACCAATCCGCCTGTCGATCTCCCGCTCCGTCCTTCCCTCACTCGTGAACAAGACCCCGAGAAACTTAAACTCCTCCACTTGGGGAAGGACTTCTTCCCCGGCCCAGAGTGGGCACGTCACCCGTTTCCGGTTGAGCACCATGGTCTCGGATTTGGAGGTGCTGATCTTCATCCTAGCCGCTTCACACTTGGCTGAGAACCATTCCAGCGAGAGTTGGAGATTCTGGCCTGATGAAGCCAACAGAACCACATCGTCTGCAAAACGCAGAGACTTGATCCTGTGGCCACCAAACCAGATCCCCTCAACGCCCTGGCTACGCCTAGAAATTTTGTCCATAATAGTTATGAACAGAATATGTGACAAAGGGCAGCCCTGGGAGATTGTAGTTGATTTTAATCCCCGCAGGCTGGGTGTGGCCCACTGGCCGTATTTTGGCCACCTGTTATCTAGATGTTACTGCACAATGTGTCCTGCATGTGTGTTCTCATGTGTGCACGTTCCCTTGACACGCATGGCCGGTGGTGTGTATTCTACAAAACCCCTCCGTGTCTATGAATGACTCTATTCTGACTGCAGGGAGCCGTGAAATATTTCTCAGATGAAACTCGCTCATCACATCAGAGTCAGCTTTGTTCCGACAGAGCTGAAAAAATATTTCAACGCCTCCGAGAACCTTATCAGATTTCGAATTTGGACATGCAGAGACAGAGGAATTTTATTTTCCTTAATAACTTTTATTTGTTTTTTTGGTTGATTTTTAAGTGTTTGCCTGCTAACTTTCTTACAATTTCCCTTCTCTTTTTCTTTTATTGGTACTTTCTTTCCCATTTATGGGCTTTTTCACCACTTTATTCAATTCATAATCCAGGATATTAGTTAATTAGTCATTTCTAATTCAGAGCCGTGTCGAGGGACTGGAAATATGTCAGTCAGGCTAAACTCAAGAGCCCTATGTAATTAGCTTAGCCTTGTGTGACGTCTTGCACATTAATGCATCAATTCAGGCGCAATGACAGAAGCCTTTTTAACCCCTGCCAACAAGGCCTGTTGGTATGTAATGCTCTTTGAGCCTCCCAAAGGCTGCTCTTTCGTCTCAGAGAACACACACACTCCCTTGGACCTTCATACAAACAGGACAGCCTGCGGGTTCTGTGGTCTGACAGAGAATGCACACTCAAATGGGCTAAGAGTTTCGGCATCGATATGCAGCACTTTGATATTTTCAAAGCTGCAGCTGTTTGATATGTGTACTTCTGATTTTCATAATCAACAGTCTGAAAGCCCTGTATCTGTGTGTGTGTTTGTGCGTGTGTGTGTCCACTTCATATTCCCGGGATTTACAACCGTGACATTTAAACGACTCAGGAGAATGGTCACGCTTTGAACACGTTCACCTTGGCAGTGGCGGCAACGTCCTCTTGCCTCTGCACGCCAGAAGATTTGCGATGTGTTTGTGCATGGACGCCGTCCTGTGGAAAATATGTTTGAGGAGTTTAGATAAGACGAATGGCGGTCTCTGCAATGCCGGAACACTTTCTGCAGTCGCGCTATTTGAAAGGCGACACATTTTTCTTACACAGCAGACAGCTGCAGTGAAATAACCACGGCACTGAAGGTGTGAACACTTACCAAGGTTATATGTCTGGTGTTGGTGATGTGTGTGTGTGTGTGTGTGTTTGTGTGTGTGTGTGTGTGTGTGTGTGTGTATGTGTGCGTGTGTGTGCATTCTGCAGGACCCTACGAGCAGACGGGTTGTGCGAGAGTGTGTTATATGGCCTCCCGCTTGTGATCCGCCCCACCACCTGCTGGCAACTGGACTGGGATGAAATGGAGACCAACCTCAACACGTTTCACGCCCTCTGCCACACACTGAGGGTCTGCACATGCATTTTACATGGCAGACACTGAGGAGATTTATATTAAAGCAGCATATATTTACAATATTATTAATCACTTGTGACCCCTTCAGTTTGCAGTCCTCTATTCCACAGATTGTATGATTTCTACCATTGATAGAGGGACACTCACTTTACGTCACAGTTTATCAAACCATATTGGTATCAGTTGAATATTCAAAAGTAATAGTTGACAAAATATTACGTTCTGCTTTTGAATGAGGTTTGTTTCTTTTGACTGGACGTTACAGACCAAAATGAAATTATACCATTTGATTTTTTGCCCTTTCCTCCAGAGTCGTGACACCTTCCTGCTATTGCAGGTTGAACCTGCTGTGAGGTCTGCAGCTGGAGACTCAGGTCCATATGTTGCCATATGTTGGTGTGCGTGTGCGTGCGTGCGTGCGTGCGTGCGTGCGTGTGTGTGTGCGCGTGCGTGTGTGTGAATACACATCTATATTTCTAGTTTTATAAATACAGTCACATTCACACTGATTTGTTTCAAGCTTTTTTTGGTCAAAATCTTATTTCCTTCACCTGGTCAGAGCTAACAATAATTCACAATTTATTATATTTCTGTCACCTTCCCCCCATTTTACTCCGGCTTTATCAACACCCTAGCTATCAGTTGGAGGCCGTGTTTGTCATTTAGGAAACAAACTTTCAGATGCCAGATAAATTCATCACGTATGTATCATGCATTCTCATGTCTTGTGTGTATGTGTGTGTGTGTGTGTGTGTGTGTGTGTGTGTGTGTGTGTGTGTGTGTGTGTGTGTGTGTGTGTGTGTGTGTGTGTGTGTGTGTGTGTGTGTGCAATCTAGGCGTGTACTCGCACTACATCCTACAGCCTTCACCTTCTCTCTCCCTCCTCCTGAAGCCGGTGGTCTCCAGAGAATTGCTCCTGCCCTGTTCTCTGCCCCTCTCAGCCGAGTACCCCCCAGCTGATGCCCTGCAGATGATCCAGGTGACCTGTAGTCTACCTGAAGAGACAGGAAAATAACAGGAGAATTAAAAAAACTAGCTGGTAAATCAGCAAGAAATTGAAGATAGGTTCAAACTAATTAAAATTGAGGATAACATTTTAAAATAGCTGAAGGGAAATATCTGAAATTGAAGTAGAAAAGGAGCTTCTCCCACTTTCAGTTATTCACAATGAAACAGAACCCCTGCTGCAGCAGCAGCAGCAACTCCCATGATGCCAGTGTTTTTCACATTTCCCCATGCGTTTTCGTCAGGGCTGCATCTCCCAGTTGGACGAGGAGTGTGTGTTCAACCCCCTCTCTCTGACCTCCAACCTATACCAGCACCTCCACAGCCGAGGCCTGCTCTCCGAGCCCAGATACCCCTACAGGTTAGCAGACGGTCACGTCAACAATATCGAAGGTCATGTGAATCAGCAGAAGTTCTTCATTGACTAAAAAAATACTTTAAAACACTCCCATGACGAGTCTAGACTTGAAAATATTATTCAAATAAAATTGCTCACATCTTTTGAGATTTTTGGGTGATTTTTTAATGTATTGTAGGTTTTCATAACAACTGGATATAAGTGAATTAAAAATTGTCTAGTTTATCAAGTCGGAACAAATTTATATACTTTGGATAGTTAAAGCATCATAGAGCTGCCTCACGGTATCAATAAATGTATCTAATTAGCTATATGTATCATTTTTACCCCATTTTTTTTAAACATTTAAAAGATAAACAGGTAGGCAATGTGATCCAGGCTTTCGCCTCACAGCCTTTCAGCAGGGAATCTCCATGTTCTCCCCCATGTCTTGCCTTTGAATAAGAGAGTGAATGTTTGTATGTCTGTAAGTGGCCACATGATCGTCTGGTGACCAGCTGTAGAGTTAAACCCAACCTAAGGCCCAAAGACAGAATCAACCAGTGACAATTCAGACGATTCAAGATGACAATTAAATAGTATGAGCTAGTGAAGCTTATAAATCGAAAAAAATATACCAAGCACAATAAAAAATACACCACTTACTTGTAAAGTAAAGTCAAGTAGAAATTTACCTCATTGTACTGCATGTTGCACTGAATTGTACAACTTGTAAAAGTACCTCTTTCACTGACCTTGACGTTTAGGCTTCAGCCGGCAACCAACATGCTCCGGCCCCAACCACCAGAGGGCACCAAAGCCAGTGCGTGCAGGCAACCCCGCCAGGTAACCTCAACCTGACAGAGATCTGCTGATGGAGTTTTTAAAAAAGACCAGGGAAAATACATATTTCGTTTGTATTTAAAGTTTCAACACCCATTTTGTTCAATAGATGGCAGCAGCTGCCACCGAAAAATATATGCACACACGCATACTTCCTGCATCTTGGTCTTAGAACATTGATTTGCTGAAAATTTTTTTAGATTTAGAAAACTAATGCCACAAAAGATTAGTCAAACAGACACGCTGCAAGGTTTTGCAGAAGCAAAGTTGGAGGTGGTATATTTAAAGAGCGAATACTGCGATTATTTCACAGAATTCCAAACCTCCCAAAGAGGCAGACTCTGTTTGATCAGTTGTATAAATATGTGCTAACTGGATAAAGTGTAACAGCAATCCTTTGTGTGTTCATGTGTGTGTGTGTGTGTGTGTGTGTGTGTGTGTGTGTGTGTGTGTGTGTGTGTGTGTGTGTGTGTGTGTGTGTGTGTGTGTGTGCTTGCGTGCGTGCGTGCGTGCGTGCGTGCGTGCGTGTTTGTCGGCTGCTCCCAACACAGTGGGTTGAGTGGTGTTGTGTTCCAGGAAACAGGATGTGTCTTTGTTTGAGTTTTATTCTGATGGTGAATGTTAGCTGCTTATTCCCTTGGGTCTTTGTGTGCTTCTTTTGACAGTTACTGCGTATGTGCATGCACTCATGCAAGTATGTGTTTGTGCAAACACATACTTGCACATGTGCACATGTTATTTGGGCAAACCATGGTTTTTGCTTTAGATTTCCTAATTCTAAAATTTTCGCTGAACTGTTCACTCTGGGGCCCTATAAGAAACACATGTGTGAATGCACTGTGTGGGAGTTTGTATAATTTAAGTCATACGCTTAGCTGTGGGAGCGATCCCCATGTTAATCTCATGATCAAAATAGATAATGTTCTTGTTATCAGTTGTGCACAAGAAAGAAGACACACACAGGGCAAGTCCATGCTTATTGAGAGGACACTCTTTGTCCATAGCTGTATAGTTCACAATATTCTAGCTGACAATTTACAAGAATCACAGCTAAATGCACATTTAAAATGGCCAATCACATGTTATCACTGAACAATGGATAGTCTGTCTCAAAGGTTTGCTGCTTTAAAGGTCATGAATTATGCACAGTGCACAACAAAATACGTTCTGCATCAGTTTGAAATTAATCTGACTGAATTTTAAGCTAGCCTGTTGAGTTTGTTTTTTGTTTTTTCACACAATGTTGAAATTTCAACCAATACTTATGACCTTTCTTTTCCTTTCAATATTTTGAGGATGGTCATTTACTCCTCCACATACCTCCTGCTTATTAAGGACTCCTCTGCAACAAGGATGCATGAGAAGTAGGAGCCACAGTGTCAGAGTTGGAGTCTCCTGTCATTTCTGTCTTCTTGATAAACTATTGCGCATAATACTCCTCATAGATCAGTTCTCAGGAGGTATTGACTTAAATTTTAGTGAATCTGGATAACAATTTAAACATGAAGTTCTTCTACATATTGTCTTCGGACCAAAGTTACTGGAGAGGGGTTGGATTCTTCTTATCTGGAATTGCTGAAAGGCACTAGGCAGGTGTGGAGATACAAGTCCCCAGCTGAGCGCCAGTGTGTTAGAGTTTTCCCCGCTGAAAGAAAGGGTCACCTTGATTCAATTATGTGAGGAGGATAGGAGATTTCTCATGGTTGTTTTCATTTATCTGTACACAGTCTGTCAGAATATTGAGCCTTCTTGGAGTTGCTGGGGAAATGTCTTGGATGGGGCACCACCTGGTTAGTCTTTTGGTCTGCTAGAAGACATCCAACCCTCACCTGGGCAAAAACAGAGTAATCTGGATGAGGTTGTTAGGGAGGAGCTGTCTGCCTAATCTACTGCTGAGTGGTGTTTAGTTATTGGACTTCAGTATAAGGCATGGCTTGACCATAATAAACATCATGTTTGTTCATCCATTTAGGAAGCAAATTCCCAGAACTGTGCTCAAAGGGTTATCAATGGTTTTTGTCGCAGCTACCTGAGAACCCATTGGTGGGTTATGAAGGCGATTGTTAAGCAGAAGAAGCATGGTTTGGCTTTGTGCATGGTTGTCCCAGGGGTCTCCTGAAGCACACAAAGTCTTGCATATGGGAGAAGTTTGGAGAGGTCATCGTGAAGGTTCTGAGGGAAAACTCACGCCAGGGTATTGGGAAAAATGACAGGTGATACCGGGGTGTCTTGTTAGGGATGCTACTGATTATGGGGTCCTGGAGTTATTGCTATGAGCCATCTATTCTCTGTATAAACACTGTCATAGCTGTATCTGCATTCTGTTCTCATCACTGAGCATATTTTCCAGTGAATGCTGGGCTCTTTTAGAGCTGGCCTTTATGGCAAATGGTAAATTGTCCCCATTTATATGGCGCTTTATTCAACTTGGTGTTCCAAAGTGCTTTACACAGGATCACATTCATCCATTCACACACACACGCACTCGCCAATGGCTGCAGCGCTACCATGCAGGGTGCTAACCAAGCCATTGAGAGCAACTGGGGGTTCAGTGTCTTGCCCAAGGATGCTTTGGCATGCAGACAAGAGGAGCCGGGGACTGAATCGTCAACCTTCCAGTTGGAGGCTGGCACATCCAGGTAGTAGGCAGTCCCATGGTCAACCCACAATATGTTGTAAGGATTATATTTCCCATATAGTTGTAAAATATCTTGAGGTCCCCAAGAAAGTGCGACAGGACATCAGAGGGGGACAGGGTTACAAGGGTAGACCTATTCAGTTTGTTGCAATGGCAACCTGGCACTGGATGAGCGTTGGAACAATGATTATGTAAATCTGTCCACCAATTTACAGACAATCCCTAAAATGTTTTGCTAACTGGTATTATTGGTTTCAGCAAGTAATGTTGTTCCTTAATCCTGTCATATTTTACATCCATGGTCTGTAGGCTTCCAGATTTGGACTTATGCAAAGAAAGTTAAATTTTAAGAAAAGAGACCTTTATAAATTGAAGGCTCTGACCAGACAGAGGATGGACTTTGGGAGTGCCTGATTTTATTGTAAGTCAAACAGAACCCCCATTGAGATCATGAATAAAATCTATAACTACAAGGATGGTTTCTTGGTTCGCTTTAAAATCCTTTTGACTTAATGAGCAAATCAAACTTGTATAGCTCAGTGACCTTTTTTTCAGCAACAACTAAGCTTTCCCTACAGACCATCACTAGATTGTTGCCACTCTGTTGGGTGAGATTTATGAATATATATTTAATGACTATAACCGCTTTTGGAAAGAAAAGGGCCAAGATCTCTGTTCTAAGAAATGCCCAGCTGAAATTTTGTTCTAGGACCTGCACCCCTCCAGGGTAACCTTTTAGCTGTGCATTTGCATAGGCAGTTAGGGACAATGGTAGGGACTGGTGTGATGCAAGCGCCTGCAATGTATACCTTAAGCGCCACACTCAAAAACCAACCATCATGACGAAGAGGAGGACAACATGGACAATATGGAGAGCGAAGTTGCCACAGCATTCGTGTTCTGTGCTGTGGAAATAATCACTATGAACTATCAAATGGGTTTAAGTCCCTCTGTGGCGTAGCAGGCCAGAGGAGCTTGGTTGTCATCGTTTTTCCATTTCTCGCTGGTTCTGTGAACTTTGTTTCAAGTTGCAAGAAGACTGCTGACCAGTACCTGGAACATTTTTAAAACTGGCACCCCAGAGTCTGCTAGAAGTACCTGGTAATGGGCGTGGTTTATGAGTTCTACCAATCACCAAGCACCTATGTCATATTAGTCCATATGGAATTGTAAAGACACCCTGCCTTGGAGGATGAGCGAAAATTATTCGAGGAATTGAGGGCCAAGGCTCCATGTTCCTATTCTGTCCAAGTGCACAAAAGGGCTTAGTTCCTTAAAGGTTCTAGGAACTGTAAACAGTTCCTAGAGTGCCAAAGTGGATTATTAACACGATCATTACTCCTCTATGACATATCAGGTAGATAATAAATAATATATGTATTTGCAAAGGCCCGATACTGAAGGTACATGATGTGGGTGTTTTTCAAATGGCTGTGAGGCTGAAAGATTTTGAACCTTTCTCATTCAGTTTATGGAGAATATTTCTCCTACCTCTTTTTTTATAACACAATTGTCATGTCTACTTCAAAAACTTTGAAGCCATTTAAAAGTCCTCCTACTTACCCACCATCTGAGGATCCCCCTGGGCCAGCTGTGAAGCGTTCCAGCTGCTGGACCTTTTCGTGCGTTTTTTGTGTTCTACATAGTTAATGAATGTGATGAAATCAGCACCGCCAAATCTGAGGCCATAGTCCTCAGCCAGAAAGAATGTCCCCTCCAGGCTGGGGATGAGAACCTTCCCCAAGTGGAGGAGTTCAAGTATCTCAGGGTCTTGTCCACCAGTGAGGGAAAAATGGAGTGGGAGATTTTCAGGCATATCGGGGCAATGTCAGCAGTAATCCGGTCTCAGCAACAGTCAATCTTGGTGAAGACGGAGCCGAGCCTAAAAGCGAAGCTCTCAATTTACTGGTCAATCTACATTCCCATCCTCACCCGTGGTCACGAGCTGTGGGTAGTGATTGAAAGAACGACATCTCAGATACAAGCGAACAAAATGAGTTTCCTCTGCAGGGCTTTCCCTTGAGATAGGTTGAGGACGTAGGTCATCAGGGAGGGGCTCCGGGAGGAGCCAGATGATGTGGCTTGAGAATCTGGTCAGGATGCTTCCCTGTCAAGGTGTTTCAGGCATGTCCCACCAGGAGGAGGCTCTGGGGAGGACCCAGGAAACGCTGGAGAGACTATCTCTCAGCTGGCCAAGAAACACCCCCGGGACTCCCTCAGAAGAGCTCGAGCAAGTGGCCAGGGAGAGGAAAGTACGCATCTACCTGCTTCTGTTGCTGCCCTTGCCACTTAACCCCTGATTAGCAGTGGAAAATGGATGGATGGAGTCCTAGTTAATTTTGCATCTCATCTACTATAATTCTGAGTCTTTGTTACTTTAAAAACAAAGATTGTAACAGTTTACTTTGTGATTTTCAGCTTCTCCTCTCATCGTTCATTGATTGAGTGATGTAGGATATAGTCTATAGTCAGTATGGTCTTTAGTAAATACTTAACCCTTTTATTCCATCCCGTCCTGTCTCACTTACCCAGTTCATCATGATGTACCTTCGGAAAGAAATACAACAAACGTCAGCAGTGGTTGCCAGCTGGAATGAATCTGCATTTAACAGTCGTTGCTTTGTTTTTGCTTGTTTTTTAACATTAAAAGGGTACTCAATGAGATGTAGGTTTCTATTTAATTTGCGAATACTTGAAATATTATAATTCTGTGAAATTTCTTGGAATGCAATCATTGGAGCAACTATTTGTATACAGAAGCTTTATGATTGCAGCCCCAGGATTCACACACTGACCTAACACGGAGTCAAAGGATTACATGCTTTTTGGCAGAATTATCCCTTTGAGTCAGAGAAAGTTCAGATTTCCCGCTAGCAGCAGTGTTGCGTGAAGCAAAAGAGCCTTGTTTTGGCCCTTTGAAGCGTATGATTCATCCAGAATGAAAGTCAGACAGAGAAGGAGTTGTGATCTTGGTCAGTGTGGCTGTCTTCCACTCTCAGGAAGGAGTTCTAGCCCAAGCTGTTACAATATGTTGCTCTCAGTGCTCTGTGGATGTTCGTCACAACCATTAGAGGAAGACAGAAAGGTGAACCCAGAAAGATGCAAGTTAATTGATTTCTATTTCTATTGCAGAATGTGGAGGGTGAGAGAGAGGGGAAAGAGTGACTGACAACATGATCGATAGAAGGTCAGAATAAGCGAGCGTGGCCCAAAGACTCTGATCGTGCTAATGATTTGCTGCATTCTTACAGGTGGCAACAAACGTACATGCTGTTTCTGTGAGTGCTTGTGCTGCTGGCCATGTGCTCCAACAATACACAAAATATCATGCAAGTTCTCCAATACGAGTCAGCCGACTGTGAGACTTGCTTGACTGCGCTGCGCGCACACACACGCACAGTAGCTCAGCCAGGCATCGCCCACAGACACACTTCCCACCACTGCCTCCCTCATTCATCTTTCATTAGCCCAGCTCACACGGGAAACAGCACCCCCCCCCATACACACACTCACGCACATACACCTCCATTCTACCTAACCTCCTTGCCTTTTTCTCCTCTTCTTATTTTGGGTATCTCACACATAGTCACTCTTGTTTGTCTCGCTCACATCTTGCAGTCTTTTTTTTCTTATCTCTCATCCTCCTCTTCCTCACTCCTCCACCCCCCCACCCACCCACCCCAACTGCTCTAAGCCCGTCGTTCCCCTTCACAGCCTCACTCTTGCACATTCTCACCTCTTTACTGTGTTCTTCCCCTACCACTCTCCTTCCTGTGCAGCGCTGTTTCTCTGACACTCGTCTGCACCCCACCACCACCCTCCTGTCTCCCGCGCTCGCTCGCTTGCTCGCTTGCTATCTCTCTCTCTCTCTCTCTCTCGCGCTTGCTCGCTCTCTCTCTCTCTCTCTCTCTCTCTCTCTCTCTCTCTCTCTCTCTCTCTCTCTCTCCCTCCCCCCCCTTCCCCCTTTCTTTTTCTTTTTTCTTTCTCTCTCCCTCTCC